>JAVFBW010118142.1:429-15259 GCA_034783835.1 Mopalia ciliata
AGGGGTACTAGACTGGCTGGTAATAGTGGCCATGTCTCAGTATGATGTGACTAGGAGGGGTATTAGACTGGCTGGTATCGGTGGCCATGTCTCAGTATGATGTGACTAGGAGGCGTATTAGACTGGCTGGTAATGGTGACCATGTCTCATTATGATGTGATTAGGAGGGGTACTAGACTGGCTGGTAATGGTAACCATGTTTTAGTGTGATGTGATTAGGAGGGGTATTAGACTGGCTGGTAATGGTTGCCATGTCTCATTATGATGTGACTAGGAGGGGTATTAGACCAGCTGAAAATAGTGGCCATGTCTCAGTTTGATGTGACTAGGAGCGGTATTAGACTGGCTGGTAATGGTTGCCATGTCTCATTATGATGTGACTAGGAGGGGTAGAGGGGTATTAGACTGGCTGGTAATGGTTGCCATGTCTCATTATCATGTAACTGGGAGGGGTATTACACTGGCTGGTTATGGTGGCCATGTCTCAGTATGATGTGACTAGGAGGGGTATTAGACTGGCTTGTAATGGTTGCCATGTCTGATTATGATGTGACTAGGAGGGGTATTAGACTGGCTGGTAATGGTGGCCATGTCTCAGTATGATGTGACTAGGAGAGGTATTAGACTGGCTAGTAATGGTTGCCATGTCTCATTATGATGTGATTAGGAGGGGTATTAGACTGGCTGGTAATAGTGGCCATATCTCAGTATGATGTGACTAGGAGGGGTGTTCGACTGGCTGGTAACGGTGGCTATGTCTCATTATGATTTGACTAGGAGGTGTATTAGACTGGCTGGTAATAGTGGCCATGTCTCAATATGATGTGATTAGGAGGGGTATTAGACTGGCTGGTAATGGTGGCCATGTCTCATTATGATGTGATTAAGAGGGGTACTAGACTGGCTGGTAATAGTGGCCATGTCTCAGTATGATGTGACTAGGAGGGGTATTAGACTGGCTGGTAACGGTGTCTATGTCTCAGTATGATGTGACTAGGAGGCATATTAGACTGGTTGGTAATGGTGGCCATGTCTTAGTATGATATGATTAGGAGGGGTTTTAGACTGGCTGGTAATGGTGGCCATGTCTCATTATGATGTGACTAGGAGGGGTATTAGACTGGCTGGTAAGGGTGGCCATGTCTCAGTATGATGTGACTAGGAGGGGTATTAGACTGGCTGGTAATGGTGACCATGTCTCAGTATGATGTGACTAGGAGGGATAATAGTGGCCATGTCTCAGTATGATGTGACTAGGAGGGGTATTAGACTGGCTGGAAATAGTGACCATGTCTCAGTACGATGTGACTAGGAGGGGTATTAGACTGGCTGGTAACGGTGACCATGTCTCAGTATGATGTGACTAGGAGGCGTATTAGACTGGCTGGTAATGGTGGCCATGTCTCAGTATGATGTGACTAGGAGGGATAATAGTGACCATGTCTCAGTATGATGTGACTAGGAGGGGTATTAGACTGGCTGGAAATAGTGACCATTTCTCATTATGATGTGACTAGGAGGAGTACTAGACTGGCTGGTAATGGTGACCATGTACCAGTATGATGTGACTATGAGGGGTATTAGACTGGCTGGTAATTGTGGCTATGTCTCCTTCATTATGATGTGATTAGGAGGGGTATTAGACTGGCTGGTAATGGTGGCCATGTCTCAGTATGATGTGATTAGGAGGGGTACTAGACTGGCTGGTAACGGTGGCCATGTCTCAGTATGACGTGACTAGGAGGCGTATTAGACTGGCTGGTAGCGGTGGCCATGTCTCAGTATGATGCGACTAGGAGGCGTATTAGACTGGCTGGTAATGGTGGCCATGTTTTAGTATGATGTGATTAGGAGGGGTATTAGACTCGCTGGTAACGGTAGCCATGTCTCATTATGATGTGACTAGGAGGGGTATTAGACTGGCTGGTAATGGTGGCTTTGTCTCATTATGATGTGACTAGGAGGGGTATTAGACTGGCTGGTTATGGTGGCCATGTCTCAGTATACTGTCACTAGCAAAGTTTCAGCCACAACTCTCAAATAAAACTATCTGTTTCACAACTTGAATAACATAAAACAAATCACTGTTATATTAATGATCTTTGATAAGACACTTTATTATTTCAGACATGGAAAAGATTGGGTAGTATTAACTGATGTACAATGATGTAAAAAAGAGAGCGAAGTGCAAAGGAATACATTTAATGATATACAATAGCAGGAAATAAACACTTCCTTATCAGACCAAGAACTATGCATTTAGCCTTCAATCTTAGATATACACATAAATAAATGAAATTATTATCATCACTAACTAGTTGTATGCCCAAGAACTCTTTTTAAAAACACACAGGATAAATTCTCAAAAACGGCTAATGAACAATTTTGCTGTATTGGAATAAGAAAAATACATAAAAACTATAAAAGTATATCACATGATAGTGTAAATATTTAGTGAAAAACAAGAATAAAGGCACAATCTACATATCAATCACAAATGAAGTAATAAAAAAGTACATAGTATAAGTAAATCAATCAAAAAATTGCTGAATACTGATTTTTTTCATCTCCTGTGTCGTGAATACTGTTTTGGGTAGGGCAGACAGACAAACTCTGGGCATAGACAGACAAATGCTAGGCAAATAACTCCACCATAGCTATGTTGAGCAGCAAAACAGTTCATTGTAGTTTTAAATTAATAAGACACTTAAACCTGGAAAAAAAAAGATAAGAATTTAATCAATTTGTTTAACAACTGATCCTTTCAGGTCATCAAACATAAACCCAAACATGACACAGTCTATCATGCTGTGTCACACAACAGTGATAAAGTTAACTGTTCTGAACAACTGACTCTCTGTGACCTTGTGCCAGTGAACAAAACTACGAGGAGCCTAGAGACGGGCTATATTTATCATTTTATGATCTTCCTGATCACTCCATCACAATATATTAAATTCCTTCAATGCCACCTTTAAAAACTTTAACCCACATTATGTTAATAAATTTACAGGCTTCAGCAAATATAAATTTGTTACTTTAACAAGATTGTCTTCATTTTTATACTTCCCTCTTTCCCAAATTTGTTTCAGGAGAAGAAGACAAAATTTAAAATGCCTATTATCATTGTGAGAATTAGTACACACAATCACCATCTTTAATAAATTTGTAATTTCTCATGGCTACAAAGTAGGACTTGGTGAAACAGAAGCTAATTTTGTTTCCATATAAGAACTAGAAAACTATCAGCGTTTCACATTTTCTACACAGACATAATTTGGAGAACGGATAGACAATTTATGTATAATTCAAAATTTAGGAGGAAGAAAATTTCAAAAACTTATTTAAAAAATCTGTTCAAAACTCTTCAAGTTACAAGGCAACAACACACTGAAGGACTAACATGTCATACGATAAAAGCAATTTCTATCAAACGTATTTAAAATATAATCCTAGTGACAGACAAACAAACAGGAAAATACATTGATGATCTGACAAAGTCTGGTTGACTCAATTAATGTTTGTTTGCTCACTTTTTGTATATATATTGATATAATTCAATGTATATACTGTACATAAAACACTGATACTCAGAAAATCATTCCATGTTTACTGTAAACATATCATGTTCAAGGTTTTTGATGTAATGAACTGAAAATGTTGGTCATGAACCCAGACAAATCAGTGAAATTTAATTTTCAGTTGCCAAACAAGGCAACAAACATATGAAGGGTCCACGGGAAAAACCTGCTATGTCAATAATATGATTTTTTTTAAGACTATCTCCCCCACACCTCTTAAAGCCTTTGTTCTATCCACTAACAAAGTTTACAGTGGAAAACCATGCTTATTATTACTTTATTCGTGTTTACACTATTATTGTGCCAATTAGCCATACCCAACTTGTACAATCAATGTATTGTATGCAGAGCCAAAGCCTGTTTGTTTTGTTGTAAATTTATGCCAATTTCCGAATTGGTACTGTTTTATTGTGTTATTTGCAATGTTAAAATATTTTATAAATATTTGGTATTATGTTGGTAATGTAGACAATCTTTCAATATACTGCTTACTTATCAAAAACATACTTATTAGTCATATTATTGCTGTATATTTGCGCCATATTATAGAAATTAGGACAAAAAAGGGGAAAACCCGGTATGTCAATTCCGGGGTCATTTGGGTCAAGGTCATATAAAAGCAGTAACAATAACAATTTTCAAAAAAATATATTTGATTTTTTACAGGTATATGTTGGATGTTTATGATGGCTGAATAATTTTGCTCAAAATACTTTCTGTTCTCTAAATAATCAGTTCCATTCTTTATTTTGTCTTTATTTCAGCTTAGTATAGCTATGACATAGTGGGGTTTTCCCGTGAACCCTTTAATAATAAAAGCCTTGTCTGTTACCCAATGTCACTTGGTACATTGTAAACATGTTTTCGACTCGTGTATGGGAACTGAAGGGATACCTTAGGATACACTCGTGGGAAGGGGGAGGCGATAGTGGGAGGGGCCGGGTGTGGAGGCGGGCACACTATCACAGCACTAACAGGCGGAAACTTTCAAGCTCTGTACAACCACATGCGCGTTCTAGGCCGGTTTCTCTATACTAACTAAAATGACTTTTAATATCATTTAAAAAGCTATTTTCTTGCTGATCGCATATTGTTTCAAAACCAACTTTTTTAATATTGTTGTATGGCGACGTTGCACTTCTTAGAATCTTATTCCACCAGTTCAATTATTTGTGGTGTTTCTGATAAAGTTGCTGACCCATAGCTAGGCGCCGTGAAAAAGTGAGACTGGGGTCCACGGTACGGCAAGGCCCCGAGGTTCTCGAGGTATACACCTCCCAACTATAATAGTCCCAAGGCGCGTTGTGGGCCATTTTCGCCACATATAATGTGGTTAACTTTTGCTTTTAGTGTCATTATTAGTGTGTTTTCTTTGTTAATTGCATCGTTTTGGTAGACAACATCGATAAATTACAGCAAATAAAGCAACTAAAACAAAAGGCGGGTCATTCTCGCCTGGTGGCGGGCAGGTCTCGCCTGGTGGCGGGTAGGTCTCGCCTGGTGTATTTAGCACATCCGGAGTCATTATGTAAAGACAAACATTGAGTGGTTAGCCTAGAGAGTTAACCCATAGACTGTCAACTAGTAGGCCTAGCAAGCATAAATGTCTATCAGCTAACTTGTGGAGCCGTTTAAAATACAATGTTTATTGGCTGAAATGGCACGGCAGGTTAAAGTGTTACTGTATTATGAAACCATAGGCTTATAGCACTAAGGTCAAATACATGTAGGTTACAATAGTTTTAGCGATTACACCACAGCAGTTATACACGCTTTCTACTTCCAACCGGTTAGTCGATTACACAAGAAGGCATAAACTCAATGATTTATATTTATATTATGTATGTGTTCCAGTATTTTACCCGTTAAACACGTACTAAACATGAAGAAGCTCCTTGACAATGCCGTTATCTCAATGTATCTCTCAGTCAATTCAATCTTTCTTTTTGTCTCAGTTTTAAACAAGAATGGAATGAAATAGAAACTAGTATCGATGGCGCATGCATTTCTAAGTCATTAGAACTATGCGCGCCATTACTTTACATGATTGATGTCAGTCAATCGGTTCTATAAGTGATTATAACATACGCAGCTACTGCTTTATACATTTTGCCGCAACTTTTATTCGGGTTTAAGATGTTGTCTAAATTATGCCTCGATATGCCAACATACAATAAGCCATTGAAAAAAACACCACGAAACACATTATAAAGGGAGCACTTTAACAGGAAATCTTCAATTGTGTCAAGGAATAAGCATCGGTCACAATTACCGTCATGATGTTCATTTATTCTGTGTAGACAAGAATTTACCGGAAAGTGACTGGAAAACAGACGAAACAATACAACCTCGCCTTTTCGAGAAAGAGTAATGGATGAAAACTTTGTACAGACCACTGAGGGTAAGAAACGATAGAAAGCCCGACCAGTTATAGAAGTATCCCATCAAACCCGCTATAAAGAAACAAAATGGCATTTGACCAGAAAAAATGATTCAGCTACAGGCAAACCTAGTTTTAAAAAAGAAGTCCCTTGACAATGCCTTTATCTTAAGGTATCACTCGGTCAATTCTATCTTTCTTCTTATCCCGGTTTTTAAAAAGAAGTCCATTGGCATTGTCTTTATTTGAATAACTACACTCAAGCTGAATGTCAAATTAAATGGACAGAAGGTGCGCGAAATAGAAATTGGCTTGATCTCTGTGTGTTAGAATGGCATTTAAACCTACTGAGATTGGACAATTATATTAATGATACTTATTAAATGGGGAAGTGGAATATCCGGTGACGATTATGGAAGAGTAAGCCTTGTAAAATTATATTCATTGTTTGGTCTGACTGCGAGTTGGAGAGCCATGGGGACTTTTTGGTCTACAACCCTATTAGTGCTGGTTGTCACTGTATTTGGTCTTAACAGTATTCAATCTTCGTTTATAAGAGAGGCAGATGCAATTCGAGAAAGAGGTAATGTTGTTATCAAAAGCAGTGAGCCATAAAAGTTAACCATCGAACATAACATTTTATATCTTGACGATTTTTTTTCTCTAGGTATACGGTTTCTGTATAGCCACTTATTGTTTTGTGATGGAACACAACATTTCAATACATACGCCTGTATCGTCATCAGGTGTAAATTGACTGCCCCAGCCGCATAGTTTCAATTTAATATACCGGAGGTTGACAAATTGAGAAAAGGCAAGAAAATCGTCTTTGTCTACATTATAAATATATATTCCAGTATTTGTTGTGTATACGCATTTTCTTAAAACTTGAGTTTTGTGCTTTTTTTAAAATTTCCCCTTGCACTGGCAAAACAAATATATATAGGTAAAATTGGGTTAAAATTGCTATGAAAAGCATTGCTACCGTACTGCACAGTTTTATGTGACCAATTGGCTTTTTTGTGTAATCCCAGCCTCGATTCCGGAGGGACCATTTCCGGCCATATTGGGGTAACATACAAGCTTTTCCCATTGCCCCTCTGTAGAAATAGTGATCGGAGCCCCAAGACTGTTTGGTTTAAATATATCTATATATATATATATATGTCTTCGTTTTTCCTTGGTCTAAGTTTGAACAAACTTGAGCATGCTCAGGAAAAGTTCTGTGCTCAAAGCTCCAAATCGGTGGTAAGACAGGGTTTTGCGAACTCGTTCAGCTGAGTACAATAATATCAGAATACGTTGCATTCGCTAGAGCTAGACATTGTAGAGCCCTTCTTCTAAAGAAGATACAATTTTAATACGGCTGCTGCGGGGAAAATTTGTTTGTCACTTAAACAATGTTTCAATCAAAAATATTGGTCGAACTTATATATAGAATCGAAAAATGTAATTAAAGAGGACATATGCAACCATCCTTTAAGCAGCTTTGCAATTTCGTTCAATGCGGTCTTGAGCATGATTTGTATGTATAGCATGCTCAGAATTCGTGCTAAGCTGAGCACAAAAATCGATCTTAATATTTTCTATCATCTCAATTTTTTAGCAGAGTTCAGGTGAGAACGAAATATACTGTTGATATGCTCAAGGGCCTTAATAACTTTAAATAAAATTAGGGTTTGTATTTAATTTGTAGTATGAATATCCACTGTTACGCCACCTGTATGTCTGCCCAATTTTGGGGAGAATTGCATAAGCCGATGACATAACAAGACATACGAAAGTTGTCTAAGCTTTCGCCACTTTGCAAGCTCTCGGTAAAATAGATTAATGTTACACATCCTTGTCGAAGTGCAGATGTTCTTATGGTAGGTACTCGGTCTATCTCGGCCTGAACTGTCCTCAGGCTCGCATAGATTAAAGCTTTGGCGTGTTAGCTTCTTCTTTAAAATGGAAAACCTGTTTTTGGCCTGTTGTGGTTATTGGTGGTGATGAATAAAGCTAATTGTGTTCAATTCAAACAAACAGTTATCTTTCAATTGATATCACGCAATTAAGATCTTCCCGCCAAGATTATTTTGTTGCCATATGCGGTTTATACAATGACTTTTCCCCCTACCCAAATGTCATCAAGCTTATGACCAATCCAGCGCGTTAGATTTTTCACCATTTAAAATCGATTATTATGTCTAAATAAAACAAAAAAAAAAAACGTTTCATTTCATGGAGACGTGTTTTTACGACATGTTTCATAAGATGAAAATAAGTCTTTTTAATGCAAACAAATTCTGGTTAAAATTTGGAGATGATGTGACAAAAATTTTGGCCAGGGTTAAATATCGTTCTCCTCTGAGTTGTGCTCATTAACTGTGGTTACTATTATTTTGAAAACATAGTCAGGCAATTTACCTGCACATCCATCTGCTATTTCTCTGTTTTCAGAATGTCATGGTACATCAAATGGTTTGAGTTTTTCAGGATCGGCTCGAACGCATTATTTCAGACTGCGCAGGCGCTACACTGGGTGCACTGTTGTTGAAGGAAATTTGGAGTTAAACCACCTGTCAGACGAAGACATCAGCTATGACCTATCCTTTTTGAGCACCATCCGGGTAGTCACGGGTTATGTCTTAATCAACACGGTATTCGTTGACAGAATCCCCCTTTTAAGCTTAGAGCAGATCAGGGGAGATAATTTATTCAGCCTTCATGGTAAAGAGTACAGCTTGCTGGTCGCTTTGACGACACATTCCGATTCAACCCGAGGATTACGTCAGCTGCTGATGCCATCTTTAAGAGGTGCGGTTTTTGTATCCTAGAATTTTATGGAGGCAAAAACGTAACAATTAATCTGATTAATAGATAACGAACAATGATTGATCGATGACTAGAAATGAATTTCATTTTATATTTTATAGGGGCCCAACTTAATATTTGATCTGATTGATCAATAACTCATTTGTTGATATCGATAATTAATTTAGGCCGATGTTTACCTAATTGATCTATATGGACACTTTCAAAATTCCGCCTTACCATTTAATTTAACTAATAGTTGACCTTTACATTTAAGGATATACTTAAGAGGACAATAAAGCCCTCTTATCCCTTAAGCTAAGTGGTCTTTGATGATTTGTTTGTTTCTTTGATTGCGGTTTAACGTCGTACTCAAGGATGTTTTACTAATATGACGACGGATTGCCCACTTCACACTGTTCCTTGCCTTAATACGGTGGAAAAATGGGAGGAAACCTCGTAAAAACCACCCCGTGATTGGCAGAGACAAATTTTGTGACTCACGGTACATCAAACTAGACTTAGAAAGCACACTCGCTATTCACTAAGCCACGGGTGCGGGCCGGTTCGGGTCTTTGAAGAAGAGTTTCGTCTCCTTTGTATAAACCTAATAGGTGCATTAAGGTCAACTTCGCCTAGGAGGGCTTTGTGATGGTGGGCCCTGGTTTGTGACCAAGCCGACCACGTCCTGAGCCGTGGAAGCAAGACGCCGACGGTTTTAATCTGATGGAGAGCGAATTTTATCATTGTTTTCATTGACTTACAGAGATACAACGAGGGGATGTTTTATTCTTCCACAATCCCAGACTGTGTTATGTGAATACAATTAAATGGGATAGGATCGTCAGAGGTGACGACCAAATGGTACAATTCCGGGCGGATAGCGCAAGCCATCACCAATACTGTAAGTTTCCTGATAAATTATACAAATACCGCTTAGTTCAGAAAGAAGTAAAAAAAAATCGAAATTCTGAATGTAATCGGCCTATGGTAGGTACTGTATAAAGGATTTCGTGTTTAGCATATAAACATCGTTTCTTACGTAACATGGTATAACCCGCCTGAAAACACAATTAATGGGAGATAACTTTGACTGGGAGGTACCTATAAATGTCAAATTCCATAAATCTTTACCAAACATGTCTTTCTCCACGAAGAAACCGATCAAATAGATCTGCCACTTTTCAAGCAGTGTATCACATATGACAGAATACCATGGTAAAAAACAGAGAAATATTATTTTACGAGTTTGACCCTAATTATACGCATTTGTGGTTGTCTGTTTACTCTGTTACGGCGTTCATGTTAATGTTCGTCCCTTCTGTACTGGATGGAGGTCCAATGTATTTCGGTATTCGAACCTATAACAGAGGAATAAAGGGCACCGTAGTTACACGCTTCTGCGCATTGCCGATTACTCGAACAAGGAGAGATAACTCCACATTGTCTGAAATCACCATTATATATTGAATCTGGCGTAAGACCACTATTACGAACTTGCGTTTTGACAGCCTCGAATATAGTTCTTAATATAATCAGTGTTTTGTTTTGGTGGAGTATTTGGTATTGATGTGAAGTAATTGGGTGGAGGTTTTTGATCAGTGTCATATTACAGCCTAAATAGGTCACATTTGGTGTATTTATTACCATCTGATTGAGGGGTGATTTGGCTGTTGTTTACATTCTGAAGGTAACTTGACAACCCCTATTACACTCCAAAAAGGTAATGGTTCATGCCCTGTCACGATTTTAATGGGGAAGGTATGTGCCAGGCGTTTACGCCCAACGAATGTTTGGGAGGGAGCTGTGGGGCTAACGTTAACATTAACATTATGCCTTGGTCATCCCAAACATTATACATTTCCTTGCGGAAAAAGTAAATCAATCTTTAAACATTGGACTATTAAATACTTGAGCTCTATTGATAACGTCAAGTATTTAATAATCCAATGTTGAAAGATTGATTTAAAACATAAACTATATAAAATCACATGTGTTTCTTAAATCCTAAAATCTCGCATAAAAGCTACTTATGTTATCATATGTGATTATCTTTGGATGAAAGTGAGATAGTGTGTTTGGATCTTTAATGATAAACAGACATTATGCAATTTTTAAGATGGTTGTTTGATATTATGTTTATTTTAAAGTTTAACTGCCCAAGGTACTTCTTTCACCGGTTTGTATCTATATACCTAGGTCTCTTGTTAAAATTACTCCTGATGATGGTTTGATCAATAAACCAAATCGTGGAGACAAAATTAATCCATTATCTTTCTTCGGAGTTGTTACTATACTTTACTAAGAAAGTCAAAAATGCAACGAAGAAACTATCCATCCAACCAAACAGTTTTTGTCTTTTTTTTGTATCTTATAGGTGGGCCATGTGACGACAGCTGTACAACGGAAGGTATCAGACGATGTTGGGGACCCGGTAGCTCAAACTGCCAGCAAGGTATGTTTGCTCATCAATGTTAGTCTTCCTGACGAACTTTTACTGAGTGGCAGTCCATGCTG
Organism: Mopalia ciliata; assembly: GCA_034783835.1. Taxonomy (NCBI): domain Eukaryota; kingdom Metazoa; phylum Mollusca; class Polyplacophora; order Chitonida; family Mopaliidae; genus Mopalia; species Mopalia ciliata. The sequence goes on from JAVFBW010118142.1 coordinate 11,704, forward strand.
TGCTCGAAATAAAGTTCATTGGATAGTGGATTTAGTTCCTGCGATAATTATGAATCTTACTCAGAAAATCAGTCACAAGTCTCGCGATAAAATCCCAAGTACTTATCTCCAAAAACACGGATCTTGGATCAGTGCTGGTTGTCGAAAACGAATAAATTTAATTGTTTGCTTAACATATTGCGAGAGTATTTAATTGTGTATTTTCCTCGAAAATTAATGCCTAAATTTTGTAGCAAATTTATGTCAAAGAAGTAACTATATAAAACCAGATTAGATAGGATGTTTTATTTGAAGTCGGGGTTATCAAAAACTCAAAAATACATTATTATAAAATGAAACAAACTTTATGTCTGAAAGTTATTATAACCAAAAGCAAACTACAACTAAAATTACTAAACCGTGTCTTTGTTTTTCGCCCTCTTGCTAAGGGCAGTTTGTTTGAAGAGTAGCAAAGCTGTCTTCACTTAGCACTGGAGGAAAATAAGCTTGTATTGCTGGAATACATCACCGTCATATAAGTGAAACACCCTTAAGTAGGGCTTAAAACACCAATCAATCAATCAATCTTTGTTTTTCAGATCTGTAAAAACTTTACTCTCATGAGTTCCAGTACTCTTAATTCTGCCTTCGGACATTGAACATTGCTGAATTTGAACAACACCATGGCGCAACATACGGCGAAGGGGTTGAACATGACACTGCATACTACGAACAGTCGTGACATTTGTTTTTACAAATAAACACTCAAAATACGAATGAAGGCGATCACCACCATTCCACAAACAAACCAATTAAACTTTGTGTCAATGAACACATTATCAACAATTTATGTAGCTTAATATAAATGGTGCACGTCAAAAACAATAAACTTTCAAATGTGTTGGTGGAAATTTGTCAACTTTCGCTTCCTCTTGAGCGCAAGTCATAGCTTTATAATAAAGCTAGAAAGTATAAGATTGATTAATGTTTGAATTACGATGTTGTGTGAAACTCATGGCACAATCTTGCAGTTATTGACTTTTATCCACTTTTCAAATGTACTTACTAATTCAACTGCTTATGATTAATCACAGCGTATAACTGACCAGAAGGAGGAAACAGTTATGAATTCACTTGTATCCATATCGGGTGTGAATATCGGGTAATACATACACAATACAATGCAACCAGTGGTGATGAGTAAGATGCATCCAACATCTTGATATACGATTAATGATCTACGATTAATCAGGTGTTTTATTCCGAGGAACCATTCTTACTGGAATTGGTTGAGCACGAACATGAATGTACAAGTACGCCGCCTATTAAGTAATCAGAAACAGGGGAGGTAACAAACGGTGACAGTCGTATTATCTTCGGCCGAATAAGGAGGGCCCTTCTAATACAGTTGCTAGTATCGTGGTGACATTTTCTTCTGTGGCTGTAGTAATGATCCACCTTGGTTAACTCGAGAAAGCAAGTAATGCAAATATGTGTGCTTTGTTTGTTTGATCGGAGGTAAACATCAAACTCAAGGGTATAACATTTACTTATATGACGAACGATTGTACACTTCACACTTTGCGATACCCTATCACGGTGGGAAACCGGGAGGAAACGTCGTAAAAGCACCCTGTCGATTGCTGGAGCCACATCGTGCAACTCACTCATATACCTGATGGTCTACTGGCGGAATCGATCCGTGAATGGTAATTCGAGGTAGAAAAAGTAAGCACACGCGCTAGCCCCTAGGCCACTACCTCGGCCCACAATATTATTGCAAATTTAAAAGAGAACAAAAGCAAACAAGCTAAAAACAAACAACAAATTAAAATTCGCGCTTTATCCTTTCTACCACTCAGCCTATTACTTATTTCGGTAATAAAATAAACAGTTTCTTGACAATAAAGTTGGCTTTATATCTAAAAAAACAGGTTATCTTCAAATTAATATCCAGTCATTACATAAGAACTAAAGTCTCAACGACGGAGAGTTTGATCTGTATTATAGAATGGGAATGGATAGTTTCCTCTTGGAAATTTATGGGCACCTGTTCCTCGTACCGATTTTGTTTGATATTGTCTGGTTTGAGATTCACCGTCCGTCAATTGCTGTAATTGATCGAGAGTAGTCCGACAAAAAAAAAATTAGTTAAGAAAGATTGAATAGTTCGCTTTTCGTCTACTGATTTTCGATGTGAACGTGTTCAATAGCAGACATTAGAAGTAAGTGGCCAATCTGGCTACCAGTCTTTCTTTGATTGATTTATGAAATAAATATATTAAAGGTACGAGATGCAGTATCTTTCTTCGAGTGCCTTTGGCTCAATTGATCAATTCGATAAGTGGTAAGTTGCTTGAGGTTAAGTTACAGATACATAAAAAGTGCCAGGAGGAAGATTCATCAGCGCAGCAATTATTCCTCTAGAGATGATGCTATTATGTGTACAATATAATTATGATCCAACGGTTGAATTAACTTGGGAGTGATCACTAGTAGGCGGCAAGCGTAATGACTCTTATAATCGCTATGTAATGAATGTTCTTGAGGCATTGCACGAGTTTAGAACGTTAACGTCATACGATTTCAATCCATACCAGAGACGGAAGGTCTGGTGGGATGCTTAAAATGGATGGGAACAAGTATTGTTATATTCGTTCAGAGAGTGGAGTACACTACCCCGGGTTGTCTTAATATTCAAAACACTTTACAGCTGTACTTATTGAGGGTCGTTGTCTTTAAGGTCGTGTCCCTAACAGTAAGATATTGAATCATCAACATATTTACTGGCCTGCTATATATGGACTAGTCATCGACAAATTAACTGGTGATCAAGATATTGACTGATCATCAAGATATGCACGTGTCTTCAAGTTATTAACTATTCATCGATGTATTGACTGGCTATCAGAATATATATTGGTCATAAACTGATTGACTAGTCATCAAGATATTGGTTGAACATCACTATAATGACTGGCCATCACGGTACTGAATTGTCTTCAAAATATTGAATCGTCATCAATATATTGATTGGATCAAACGCAAGATGTGGAAATACCAGATCAAAAACACACTTAAAAAAGTTGCCTGGCGGTTGAAAGTTTGAAAGTCGAAAGATCTAGGTGATTAGTACATAGTAACAAATACCGATAAAATATTTAATCTGTTTAGTTACTTGATGGCTTCATTTCCACTCCTGACCAAAAAGAAGAAGTTTCTTAATCCCCCCCCCCCCCCCCCCCCCTATCTTATCTCCCACGAAGATTCGTTTATACGAACTGTTAGTCTAAGAAATGTATAGTTATAGCACAGGGGGTGTCTCTTGTATTTAGTTTTCAATAACAGACTCAACTTAATATAAATTTAATTAAATAATTTTGCCGACAAAATACACACAGGCTGACACAGTCTATTTCTTATCCAATTAGTAAAATAAAACAAACAATTAACTGAAATTAATTTTGATTTTATTTAATCTTACTAGAGACGTAATAGAATAAAATCACGCCTAAACAAGATGAGAAATTGTAATTTATAATCCGGTGATATGGCCCTCCTACCCAGCCCCCCCCCC
>JAVFBW010118153.1:0-15258 GCA_034783835.1 Mopalia ciliata
TGTATTTGTGTCCATCATCATATAAGTGAAATACCCTTGAGTACGACGTTAAACATCAATCAAACAAACAAACAATCTATATTACATTGAAAATCTTTACTTTAATAGATCTTTTAACATAAACTGACCTTCCTGCTTTGAAATCATATATAGACTGAATTGGGCTTATCTTCAAAACCTCCTTCAACACTTGAGCTTCTGACAGTTTCAGAAGGTCAAAACGTTTATAAAACAAGCCGACCAACCAATTGTTTGAGTATAGATTTGAGAATAAGCAAGAAAAATAAAGTATACTGCATGCAGCTTTAAGATGCAGAATAAAAAAAACATCCACATGGTAATAATGGGGGACAAATAATCTAAGATAAAGATCACGCCTGCATTCTGAAATAAATTAAATAATACATTTCACTTAATTCCATAAAACAAGATGGCTGATATTACATAATTTTAGAATATTCATGCCTATATGTGTTGTGAGCAGGATAAAGAGAGGATAGGTTCACAAATAACTTCAAACTTTGAAGATAGCTTCCTTCCTTTAAGATAATGAATGGGATTGACTTTCTCTAAGTTCTGTAGAACAACATGGTTGCCTTTGCATTATGTAACAATATTCATATCTGCAGATGTTGTGAACACTATATCTTCATCACAAATTCACAGATTAACTTAAAACATGAAATATGGTCTCCTCCTATTAAGGCAGCAGATAAGATTAAATTTCATCAAATTCCGTAAAACAAAAACGCTGCCATTTTATAATTTTGCAATATTCATATCTGTATATGTTGTGAATATGATAACTAACAAGTTCCTGGATTACCTTGACACTGGTAACACAGCCTCCTCCTGTTAAAACAACAAATATTTACTCTTCTGTTTTGTGAACATGTTAGCTGGGAAACAAATTCAACGGTTAACTTGGACTTTAGCTTTCCTGATTAAGATGAAGAATGGATATCACCATGTTAAATAAAATAAAATAGCCACCATTGTATAACTAAGCCATCTTTTCGTCTGTATGTGTTGTGAATACGGAGCTTGAGAACAAATTCATAGACATATTTCAAACTTGAAGAATAATTACCTCCAGTTAAGAACATGATGGGATTGTATTTAATTTAATTCAACAAAACCAAAATGGTCATCACTCAAATTCAGATATAAACTTCAAACCTTTCTTCTTTTTTTTAAACCATTGATGTGGGCCACTGGGCCACAAGGTTTCACAACAAATACAACCAGCATTATATATTGAACCAAAAAATTGATAAATACTATAACTTTTACTTTAATATCTTTGAAGGAAAGAAAAGTTCCTAAACAAAAGTAGGAAAAGCCGATTTGACTAGGATTAAGAGCATACATGATTCTAAAAAAAAGCCTTTAATTGTGAACCTGCAAGCTGCTTACCTTGTTATATTTTGCTACTTCACTCGTAAAATAATTTGCAACACATTCTAAATCTCCTTTAAATGTGGAACAAAAATAGGTTAAAAGAATTTCGGCATTAAAGCAGGATGTTACCTTTTCTTTTTCCATACGAATAGAAAAAATAATTTAAGCTTCATTTTTTATGATGTTAACATATTTATTTTGAAACTTGAAAATTTATTAAGTTTTTGATCACTTTAAGAAATATTGAATTGGTAATTTGAACAAGAACCCTTGATGGTAACAGATGTGAAAGTAAATCTTTCCAATGGTATTGACTATATATACGCATGTCTTAGCAAAACTTGTGTTAATTTTAATTACAAACAGTTAAACTGGAGCCTATAACTTTGTTTTACCATGATCATATATTGATGTCGCAAAACCTTAATTTTCTATTTATGGCACTTCATTTTTAAACAGACTCCAGATTTTCATGCTAGAAATTGCAAATTTGTTCCATGGTACATGTAAATAGCACAATGCGATCCAATAAACTGTACCTCATTTTTTATAAGTTTGTCTTAAATTTGTTCAAATGTTTTCTGAAAGTTGTATTTTACATTTTTATAAGGTTTTCCAAGTGGGATACACAACAAATAAATCCACTGGGATCGTTCTAATAAAAAGAATTTAAAAATGAGGCACCTTTTACTAGTTTGAGGACAATTCTATTTGGTTAACTAATTTATTGAGTCTTGGTTGGCATTTTGAGAAATAAAACATTAAAAAATGTAGTCTATTTTTTTCTGTTGACAGATGCTCATTTTGCAATATTTCTAGAAATAATGATTGGATTTTCACATCATTTACATTGATGTAATCCTGAAAATTGAGGCTTTCCAAAAATATATACATATGTATGGCACAGATTTATAATCTTCTACATAAGAGACTAAATACAACGGGTGTTCTGAGAATCCACCAAGACCTTCACAGTGAAATAAATATCTCTTTCTTTTATGTGTATTTATTTAATAGTTAAAGGTTCATAAAGGTTTACTGTATGTTATGAATTATTTGTGTTTGTAGGTCTGCCCAAGGATTGTCAAGAAGCCATGGAATTTGGTTACAAAACTGGGGAAGCCCTAATCTGGCCATCTGAAAATGTAGAACCTTTTGTTGTATACTGTGACATGGACTCGTATCCAGGAAAAGGTATTGAACTTGTTCCAATTAATCAAGGCTATATGAAAATGTAGAACCTTCTGTTGTATACTGTGACATGGACTCGTATCCAGGAAAAGGTATTGAACTTGTTTCAATTAATCAAGGCTATATGAAAATGTAGAACCTTTTGTTGTATACTGTGACATGGACTCGTATCCAGGAAAGGGTATTGAACTTGTTCCAATTAATCAAGGCTATATGAAAATGACTTGTATCTTACCTATATGCCTCATGTATTTTGTGAGAACACATAAAAAGAATAAGAGGAGAAAGATCTTGTTAATCTATTTCCAAACAGATCCCCTTATAGGCCTTTTGATTTGAGATGTGCTGTACTATACTTGAACACAGATCACTCACCTCAAGTCAGAAGACCTGCCCTTATATATATACATATAATGTGAAACTGGTTGGAAGTCACATATGGCACTTACATTGTTTTCTCCAGCTGTAAGAAAATAATTTATAAATGATTGAAGATTGATAAGAAAAGAGATGTTATACTTAAAATTTCATGTCCGGTAAAGGATTTTTTCCTTATGAAAATGGCCCTCTGGTTAAGGGCAGTTTTTCTAAGAATAGTAATGCTGTCGTAACTTATTACTGGAGGAAGAATAACTTTCCAACATTTTGAAAACACTTCACATATTTTGTCTTTGCTAGTGAAATCTATTGTTGGAATATACCGCAGTCCTATATAAAGTGAAATTCCCTTCAGTACAGTGTAAAACACCAAACAATCATTGTGAAACTGTTTATGTGTAGTAGCATAGGAGGTAGGTTTTTTTAATTCAAATGATGTTTATTTGTTGTTTTGTTGTTTATGCAGGAGTTACAATTGTGCCAACTGATGTTACTACAGTGAATGTAGCCTTCCCAGGTGAAGTACCTGTGGTCTATGTTGGACCCACATTGGAACAGGTGGAAGCTCTTGTTGACGAATCAGAAAGATGTTACCTGCCCATGAAGTATGAATGCTATGCAACCAAGGTATTGTGAGAGTTTATATATTTCTCTTGGAAAGCATTTATCATTTCCAATAGCTTGTTTCACAAAACGAAAATAACTCTGGAATTCTGATACTGGCATTGTATTTGTAATCTTAATATTGTACTAAAAAACTGATATTATTACCACAGAAGTTTTCACAACACACACAAGTAGATTGATACATAAATTTTAATAAGAAAGCAAAAATATAACATACGTATGTTTCAGTTCTCTGATGCATTCTCCATAGACACGAGTAGTAACAATGATGTAAGTTTCTTTGGATCAGCTCGTCAGAATAGAATGTGTAACTGTGGTGAACAGAACAGGTGTGGTGGTGAAGATGGCCGTGACCTGATGGAGCTCAGGTAATTATCTTAGGACAACATCCAATATCATGTGCTATTTGACTTCGCTTTGCCCATTATAGCCTTATCCTAAAAAAATTCCCTGAAAATGCTTTTTATTTTAGTTTTTTTCTACGCTTAAGACGACTTTCATTGTCATAACTTTACTGTCAGTAAATGATCTGTTTTTCAGAAACTGTAATTGTGATGTTGGCGATAATAAACTTCGGGTAGATGCGGGTGTGTTTGGAAATCAAGGAGAAATGCCAGTAAAATCCATCAAATTTGAAGCACAGCCTGAAAACAGCTTTGGCAGGTTGACTTTGGGAAGTCTGTATTGTGTGGATAAACCTATTGGTATGTTTACTTTCTTGTCATTTACACATGTGATGTAAAACATGTACAGGTCACACTAGCTCTGCTCTGGTAAACCTTAAATAGTTATAGGAAACCAATGTTTATGAGCTCCATAAACAAGAGAAACCTAAACCTTTTTAAGGTGAACTGATAGAGCATGCACCTCGTGGAAACCCCCGGCCCATCAGCCCCCTCCCCTCAACACACACACAAAAAGGTGCATGCTGTTTTACAGCGCAGCAAAATGTAACAGCATCTCCCTTTAATGGTCATTAAAAAATATCATGGTATATCCTACCCATATATGCTTCCTTAATTAGATTGAAGTTAAAATAGGTGGCATCTTTAAAATAAACTTGTTAAAGAAAACAAATTTGTCAAGAATTTTGTGGGAACAATTTACTCATATGGTAATATTAATACTTGAAAGCCATGTCACAATTTATGGAAAAATATGGTAATACTGTAATGGCTTCTTTTTACTAACGATAAACATTTACTGTTTATTTAAGATCTGGATGAGTGTGTCATTGGTTTCAACGACTGTCACAAGGATGCCGAATGTATTAACCGAAATGGGTATTATCAGTGTGTTTGTAAAGAAGGATTCCGAGGAAAAGGAAGAATAGGTGTTTGGGCTAATGGAAGAGAGTGCTATGGTTTGATTGTTTTTCTATACATTTGTTCCATATAGTATATAATCATTAACTTTTCCCATTGTTATTGTGATATATAATTTATAGACATTCAGAAATTAGGTTTCTATTATAATATTGAGCCTCTAATTTTTTTCGATGGCATACAGTGTTTCCAAGTCAGGGTTTTAATTGTATGAGAATTTTTATGTGATTTGTTAAATGCCATTGTTTTAATAATCTTTTAAGAGTTTGATCATAAATTTCTCTTTTTTCAGATGATGATGAATGTGGCCTAGGGCTTTGTCCAGAAAATTCAGACTGTGAAAATGCTGAAGGCTCTTATACTTGCAAATGTGTTGATGGATATAGCATGAATGCTGACAATACAGAATGTGTTGGTAGGTTATCTATTTAACTGATCCTGATGACCTTCTTTTCCTTCAATTAACCACTATTTTTTTATCCATGAATACAAGGTTTTCTAGTTCAACATGTTATCGTTTTAGAACCCAAATGCACTTTCTCCGAGTCATAATCATACTTTCTACGGAATTAAAGATAGTTGTTTATATGTACTGAAGTCTTTTTATGGAGCTATTGCTATAGCATAGCCCCATTCTGTAGTCGTCAAAAATTTAGAAAATTGACTCATTTTCTTGCTAAATACGCAGACCTATATCGAAAAATGCCTACTTAAAGCTTATTTATTTGTTGGGGTTTTATAACTGAATTGTATATTATAGTAAGTCTGAACCAGACAGCATCAACAACATTGGACTCCATTTGTTTGTGTCAGCGTCTTTTAGAAAGTAAAGTTAAATGTCAAATGTGTCTTAAATCCATGTTATTTATCAAGTTAGGTATTTGTTCAAGTGAGTGGTTTGTATTATTTATTTATTAAATAGTCGGAAATGGATAGAGTATAGTTTACTCTGATGTTAAAAGATAGGCCAAATCATGCATATTTTATTTGGGACTTCGGTCCCCAATACCGAAAGTCTAGTGAAAAAGCCCACTATTTAAAATTTATTTAACACACCCACCCTGATTCAGTTCTGTGTATAGTGTACATTTGACCTTGATCGGGAGTTATGAGAGTTATTTTATTTGCCCGAGAGATTTTAGAACAAAGAAATTCAACTGTTAATTGAAACAATCAGTGTACCGGTATTTTTATGCAGAGGGCTTCACTCAGCATTACGTCATTTGTGCACCTGACCTGATATAAACAGTTGATTTTATAGAAATCTGACCTTTATTCTTATCAAATAGCATCTTTATGCGATCAGTAAACTAAACAAACACCCATTCGCACATCCGCCAGTGGTTTGACACATAGGCAATATAGTCCCATATCAAAGCCTTTAGGCTCTAGTTATTTCTAAAAGCAGCTGTAAAATGGAAATATTAAAGAGTGAAATCAAGTAATTTTTCTTTCAACACCACTGTCTTCTTCGCTTGTAAACCGGTATAGCATCTCGCCAATTGCCTTACTCTGCAATTCGTGATTTCAATGGCAATTTTCAGGTTAAAGCTTGCTGTTAAATATCCCTGTATATTGTAATCCCAAGTTTCAATGTTATGCTGATGTTTTGTCTCTGCCAGTTTGTGGGTAGTCCAAATTAGTGATAGGTTTGAGGAATTCATTTGGACAATATTAAGAAGAATTGTGCAGCACTTCTGTGACCAAGCAAACTTACTTTTGCCTAGTTCTGTCAGAGTGAGGCGCAACACAGGAAGAAGATCTGTGTGTTATGTGTTTGTATAGTCTTGTCTTTGTTTGTTGCCTCTGATATCAAGGGAGGTTTATGTCCATTGGACTGTCATGCAGTTATATAAGTGTAGTGACCATAAGTGCAGCATAAATTGAACCCCAATCAAACAAAGAAGGAATGAACACAAAGTAGTAAATAATCTGTTGTAGCAGAACTTAATTCATCTCATCCTGTGTTAAAACTACTCTTTTTTCTCATTAATCTTTTTAAATCTGTAAACAAGCTTTACTCAATCACCACATACATATGCCCATGTCTTTTAATTATGTAGGCTTGAAAACGATCTCTGGAATGTGAAATGTTGTGACCAATAAAACTAAGAAGTTGTTATCCATAAGAAATTCTTACTTGTTATTACCTTGCCAACTTCTAAATGACACTTAAAGAACTTGTTGATGTATTTGAAGATGTTGATGAATGTGCCGACCAACCTTGTTACAATGATGACAGCTGCACCAATGAGGAGGGTAGCTATTCATGTAACTGTCCCTATGGATTTGTTGGGGATGGAAAAAGCTGTAAAGGTATGTATTATTAGGATTATCAGATTTACTAGATAGTGAAATATATTTACAGAATTATGCAATACATATACAAATATGTATACTGCCCAATTTTTTTGTTACATTTACTGATATATATAATTTTTGGCAATAATTTATTTTCCTGAAAACAAATTATGGCTTTAACCCAGGCTTAGTGGATAGCATGTTTGCCTACTTACCATAATTTGCGTGCAGCAAAATATGTGAGCACACTTTTGATTTGTAGCAAATTAAACTCAAAGTGGACAAGCTCTAATTATCTATTTTACAAAGGACTAAAGAATTGAGCCCTGCCTTTCTATTGTATAACACTGTTAAGTTTACAATATCTGTTGTAGAACGTAAAACATGTAGCTGCACTGAAAGGTCTTGCACTAATTTTGATGGAACCCAGGAAGATGTGACCTTCCGGTGTGACCATGTTTTGTTTGATAACGACTGCGGTAATGGCAAGGTTGAAGTGTTGTATGCAGACAGTAGCACTGGTTTGACTTTGAGTGGTCTAAAGGTTTATGGCGTGAGTATTATTAGTAACAGGAGGTTAGCGGGGAGCTTCCTGTTGCCCAGTGCTATCATAGCAACAGGAAGCCAGTTTGTCTTGTGATATCTTCACAGTGCGTTTTGTGATTATCCCGTCTTGTCTTTTCATATTGCAAGTTATGTCAATGTTTGTTTGACTGGACTGGAATTTCACCAAATTCCCTTAACAAAAATGAATTGAATTGAATAATTTTACAATATTCACGCCTGTGATTCTTGAACATGATAACTGCCCTTAAACTTATGTAGGAAAAGGTGATTTAACGGGGATTATGACCATATTTGTTAAAAATAAGCCTTTTAAGAGTGACCTGCTAACTACTGTCTTGTTTGAATTTCTTTTTTTTATTTTATCGTTCGATGCAGATCACTATTTCCGATAACAGTGTTAAAGATCAGCTTGGTGTGGAATTAAATCTTCCCTTTGAAAATAACGAGCTAACAATCCAAGCAGAAGGAAGTGCACTGGTAAGTTGAAGTTATACAACATTTTGTAAAAAAAATTTGAATTATTTATATTTCTTTTTTGAACCATTCAGAAGCTCTCATGTTTATCTTAGGCCTGAAGTACATGGGCCTTGTAAATCACTTGCTTGTCTTATGATTGATTGATTGGTATTAAACGCCATGCTTAAAGCGATACTCTTGGCTGCAATAACTCCTATATCATATATAACTCCTATGACAAACTTTACTCAATTACCATATGAATATGCCCATTTTAAAAAATTATGTACACTTTAAAACAATCTCTGGAATGAGATAGAAACGTTATGAGCATTAAAACCAAGGAATTCTCACTTTTTATTAACTCCCATATCCCTTGAAAGGTTACCATTAAATATACTTAAATATGGCATCGGCTTTTCGTTTCTTCCAGCTAAAAAAATAACCTGAGGGTTACAGATATATACTTACCTACGTCCAATGACAGCTGACATTTTGGGCTTGGCCAACACTATTCATGATGGCACGCGACTAACACTCTTGTGTGTTACGGGTTTATAACATGTGTGAACTGTCAAAGGTTTAAACAGTCAACTGTATAGGTCTCATACACTAGGCACCTATTTTGAAAATAAAGATATTTGATTGGTCAATATTAGTAGAGCTCTTCTGTTTAGTGATAAAAGTACTATAACATAACCATGTGGAGGAATTTGACTGTAGTTATGATAAAATTATAAAATGGATATAACTCGATTAGAAAATTAGAGCGCATAATTGATCACAAGAAATGGTGCCCATTTAGCCTATATGCATTTTATTGCAGAAAGTAGCATTACTTTATGGGTATTTTACTTATATGACGGCGGTGTATTCCAATAATAATTTAATCTAGCGCAACCAAGACGTGAAGTGTTTCATTAATGCTTCAAAGTTAATTTTCCTCCAGTACTAAGTAAAGACAGTATTGCTACTTTTCACACAAACTGCTCTTAGCCAGAGGGCTGCTTGACTTATGAAATCATTTTTGTTGTTGTTGTTGTAGTATTTTCATAAACAACTGAGAACAGGTACACAGTTAAGGCCAAATGATTCCAAGTTTTACCTAGAAACGATAATACAAATCAATCTAAAGGTTGTTACTGAGAAATATACGACAGACAACATTTTCCATTTATGTTACTGTTTCACTCATTCCATTCAAACTTTCTTACTCAACTTTCTTTATAAACATGAACTTTCTTTATAGACATGAACTTTATATATAAACATGAACTTTCTTTATAAACATGAACTTTCTTTATAAACATGAATTTTCTTTAGAAGCATTCTTACTTAATGGATATATTTTTGTTTTATTTAGATTGTGACAGGAAAAGAGGAGGAATTCTCACTGATATGGGCTGATAAAACTGTCAGTGTGTCGGTGACTACAGATGATTCAGACTCTGGCTGTGGAATATGTGGTTCTATGAGTTCCTCAGAGACGTGTAACTCTACTGATGTAAGAATAATTTAGTGTAGAACAAGAACTCCAAACAATAGTGAACAATTCATGTTTACAGTACAAATCATCAGTAACAGGATACTATATATTTTGTTTTAACCATACTTAAACTTATTGGTGAAATTATAATATTTTATTTGACCTTACATAATGGAGGTCTTGTTTTGATTTCACATGTTGTAAATGTGTGATATGTTACACAATGTTTAAGTTACTGAGTAACGTATTTGGAAGGGTTTATGTTATGGAATATCCAGCACAATCAGAATTGTGAATTTATTAAACTTATGATAAAGGCTTTCTTCTTCCTCTATTTAGTTTTGCCCCATCGTTCATCTGTCCATTTGTCCTTTTCGTGAAATTTGAGGAGTTTATGTTGGAAGCTATTCTGCACAGGTGTAACATTTTTTACCCAAAATTTGTTCTTTGTTCCAGTCCTTGTAAATTTGTATTGATGTTTTTTAATGTTGATCATTTAGTTTTAAAAAATGGACGTATCTATTGGATCATGAAAGGAATTTCAATGAATTTATGTCTCCTGTCTGTTTGTGAAATAATGTTTTCCTAAACCACTTCTGCGATACATTTTATTGTCATTAAGACAGCTGTTGGGAAGAAAGACCCTATGGCATTCAAGTAGTAGTCTTCTGAATTTAATGTAGGATGTTTACCTGTTAGGTGTCCTTAACTCAGATAAATCCTTCGTCTAAAATTGGATCATGATGTCAAGAGAAATTTTGGTAAAATCAATAAAGGTTGATCTCAAAAGACTTTCACAAATTCTGAAAATGAATTATATTAAGCTAAATTAAATGATGCAAGTCATATTTAGCATTATCTTCAGTGACACTTGACTGTCTGGTAAAGTTCATTAGGGTCAAAATTTCTAACTTCAAATGGATCTGTTTTATCATGATCTTTTGGCAGTTTGAGGAAATGTTTCATTTAACAACAGAGCTCTTTAAAATTATCAGTTAACGTGAATTTGATAATAATATTTACTGTGAGTCACTTGTAGAATAGGTAATTACACTGTAAATTTTGTTAAATTATTTGACCCCTATCTATTTTGAAACCTATTTTATACAAAGGGGAACAGGAAGCCAATCTGTTTGTGGTGTATGAATTGCGTCCTGTTGTTGTCGTCCTATATTTGTCCCATCCTGTCTTTGTTTGTTGCCAGTGGTGTCGAGGGGGGTTTCCTTGGCTGGCACGTCTTCATATAAGTGAAATACCCTTGAGTAGGACGTTAAACCTCAATCAAACAAAAAACAAATCTCCCAATTATAAGTACTTTTTTACAACAGATATTCAGGTTTCCAAAAACCATACAGCATTTAATTTTTTTGGCAGAGGAGCTTTATGCCTAAATTTAAAAAAAATTAATTTATTAACACTTTAAATCTCTTTCAATCAATCTCATCATGAGTGTCAAGTATAGACATCGCTGCAGACAACTTCTTTCTTTTTTATTACTTGTCCATCATGTTTTTTTATCAATTTATTTCATAATATTAAGAGAAAAGTTTCTTCTGGTTAACAGTTTTGTTGGTTTGGACAATTTTGTTGAGTAGGTCGCTGTTTGAATATTCAAGGGTACAAATATGTCCTTTTTTCGGTGCTATTGCAACACAAACAGTCATAGCCTGATGCAAAACGGGAAGTGACATCATTTCCAGTAATGTCTTTTTATTACCACTTTGGGACCGCGCCAATAACTATGATTTAATATTGAAATTCATGTGAAAGGTTTCTTTCTCTGTAATATCTTAAAGTCTATATATTTATCCAAACTGTTCATTTTAGAGAATCCGCTCTTGGGCTCCATGCGAGTGTACGGACGAGACAGCACCACCTCCTCCCCCTGGACCTGGCTGTGAAGATATTCGGCAATTGGCTGAAAATTCTGTGAGTCTTTTTTTTCTTGTTACATATTTGTATATAGAGTTAAACAAAATTGACATGATTGTTATCTTAATAAATTTAAATACTGGTTGCTTACTGTGTTTGTCTTCATCTTTATACTTCAAGACAAAAGTGAATTGTGCATGGGCCCAAGTCTTTTTATAGAACCACTGTGGATTAAAAGTTAAGTATTTTCATGTAACCTATTACCTAGGATTTTAGTCTTTTCACATCATAAATATGGGAGGTTAATTAACTGTGGATTAGGAGTTAAGTCTTTTCACATCTTTCATCGATGGGAGGTTATTCAACTGTGGATTCGGGGGTTAAGTCTTTTCATATCATTTATCGATGGGGGGTTTAATAATTGATTAATAATCAACTGTGGATTAGGAGTTAAGTCTTTTCACATCTTTCATCGATGGGGGGTTAATCAACTGTGGATTAGGAGTTAAGTCTTTTCATATCATTCATCGAAGGGGGCTTAATCAACTGTGGATTAGGAGTTAAGTCTTTTCACATCTTTCATCGATGGGGGGGTTAATCAACTGTGGATTAGGAGTTAAGTCTTTTAACATCAATCATCGATGGGGTGTTAATCAACTGTGGATTAGGAGTTAAGTCTTTTCATATCATTCATCGATGGGGGCTTAATCAACTGTGGATTAGGAGTTAAGTCTTTTCACATCTTTCATCGATGGGGGGTTAATCAACTGTGGATTAGAAGTTAAATCTTTTCACATCATTCATCTATGGGGGGTTCATCAACTGTGGATTAGGAGTTAAGCCTTTTCACATGATTCGTCTATGGGGGGTTAATAAACTGTGGATTAGGAGTTAAGTCTTTTCACATCCTTCATCGATGGGGGGTTAATCAACTGTGGATTAGGAGTTAAGCCTTTTCACATGATTCATCTATGGGCGGTGAATCAACTGTGGATTAGGAGTTAAGTCTTTTCACATCTTTCATCGATGGGGGTGTTAATCAAGTGTGGATTAGGAGTTAAGCCTTTTCACATCATTCATCGATGGAGGTTTAATCAACTGTGGATTAGGAGTTAAGTCTTTTCACATTATTCAACTATTGGGGCTTAATCAACTGTGGATTAGGAGTTCAAGTTTTCCCACAAAACCCATCAGCTGGATGTTAAGATGCTGTCTATTAACTGCCTCAAACATGGTTCATAAATTTGTCCATTTCCAGAGACTGCTTTACGCTCATTTAGGCTTAGTAATGTCACAGTGACATCATAAGTATGTCTTTTGTATACTGGAGTCTGGGGATTTTTTACAAGCACTGCTGTATTTTCTGCCTGACACCTAGTGGAAGCCTCATGATACTTGAGAGGTTTAGAAAGGTTTTGGAATACTTTAAGGTATTCATCTCTGACAATTTTTATATTTGTATATCAAAATATACTGATTTTATTTAACTTTTTTTTGTTTTCTAGCGCTGTTTGAGGAAAGCAAATCCTGCAGAACAAGACGCTCTTGTCTTAAAGTATACCGAGACATGTAAAATTGATGTATGTTTGGCCATTCGGGAAATCTTTATGGACTGTCGAGAATTGGGTGAAGCCTCTGATCCATCAGAAATACAGAAGTACTTTGCAGAGATGAGAAATCAAGAGTGTGGTAAGTCATCATTACATAGTCATTTAGTATTGTTAAGAAATGTTTGGTTTACTCTCAGGAAAATGAAATATTTGTTTATTATAACAGGATTTTTTGCCAAAGTTTTATATCCAGGAGGGACTGCAGCCAATGGGTATGATAATCTTATGACACAAGTGATTCCCTCTTGATGGATGTACGACTCACATACTTCACTGGTCCCCTACTGGGTTTTACAAGTTTCCTCAAATTTATGAAACTCAAGTAGCAATTTTAAATTTTCAAAACTGCTTTTGGGTTTTCTTAAATTTGACATTCTGGTCACGAATTTGAGATTCTATTTATCCCATAATGTCAATTTGATTCAGTGTAAAGTGTCCATAAGAATGTCCAGCATCCGAGAAACAGAAAGCACCATCAGTTCAAAATTTAATGTTGATTTTACTGAAATATGATAGAAAAGCTTTCAAAATTAGTTTTAATTCGAGTCAATATCTTAAAAATGCTTCTGGCAATAAACAAAACATACTAAAAATGTTCTAACCTGTCCTAACATATTTTACTGTGCCTGAGAGAATGTTGCACTCTTTAAGTACATGAGCACGAAAATTTATTGATAGGCAACAGACAGATGGATATAGATGTGTTAAATCTACTGGAATGAATGAAATGATTATTCTAGTACACAAATGCTGATGGGTGTGAATTACTCATTGTTGTTACTGATATGAGATGGGATTGAATAACTCCAGCTCAGCCATGGTTGTTTCATATATTTCCTATCTGTTTACAGATGTTCCATGCTCTGAAGAAACAGACATGCATTTCCAATTCTGTGGGCCAGCATGTCCTGAAACATGTGGTCAACAAGAAGATGGTTGTATTGATGAAGTGCCTGTTTGTGTTGATGGCTGCTATTGTAATGCTGGATTAATACTGAATAATGACCAGTGTACACCTAAGGAAGAATGTGGCTGTGTCATGGATGGAATGTATCTCCCTGTAAGAATTCAATCATGCTTTTTTACAACAATGATTTTCATTCCTGTGTGTCACTATAATATATGGTATTTGTTCAAATGTAGCAGGATTCCAAACATGTAGACATATTAATTTAATATATATGATGAACAAAAATATTTGGGGATTCTGTAATACATCTTGTCTACAAGATAACTTGAAATCACTGGCTAAAATTCCACAAAGTTTAACTTCAGTCTTTGTTATGAGACATATGAAATCCGTTAGATTTGCTTGTCAATTTGACACTGAATTATTCAGCTTTTTTCCTGGGTTGTTGCGTAAATAGTTCATACTGCTTTGCCAACCAAGAGTTGATACTGTATTGTTCAACCAATTGTTGATACTGAGTTGTCTGATCACCTGTTCACACTGTGCTTTACAACCAATTGTTGATACTGAGTTGTCTGATCCCCTGTTGACACTGTGCTTTACAACCAATTGTTCATACTACATTGTCCAGCAGCTTTTGTCTGATCAGCCTTTAACAGTGGGTTCTCGACTGTTAACACTGGGTTCTCCAACCAACTGAATTAACACTGGGTTCTCAGATCATCAACTGTTTTCACTGGGTTCTCTGATAAACTGTTTTTACTGTGTTCTCAGATTAACTGTTTTCACTGGGTTCTCTGATCTACAATAGATGTTGATACTGCGTATCTGATCCACTGTTGATACTGTCTTGTCCAATCATGTATTGCTACAGTATTGTCTGATCAACTATTATTTCTGGGTTGTACAGTCCATTGTTGATACTGTGTTTGATCCATTGTTAATACTGTGTTGTCTGATCCATTGTTGATACTGTGTTTGATCCATTGTTAATACTGTGTTGTCTGATCCATTGTTGATACTGTGTTTGATCCATTGTTAATACTGTGTTGTCTGATCCATTGTTGATACTGTGTTTGATCCATTGTTAATACTGTGTTGTCTGATCCATTGTTGATACTGTGTTTGATCCAT
>JAVFBW010118164.1:0-15253 GCA_034783835.1 Mopalia ciliata
AACTTTCTTAATTTAATATATAATTTCATTTAAATGATTGATAACAATAGGTTTCGTACTCAAAAAGATCGTTATACTTTAAGATAAATTTCTGTGACATTTTTTATTCTGTAGAAAAGCTATGGAATGATAGGGTCGATGGAATAAATTGACCACTTAACCTGCTTCTAGATATTGTTGTCGCCCAATGTCTGCAAGCTGACCCGCTAGGTGAGAATGCATTCGGAACTCCCAGCTTTTGATCGTGGCTTGATCCGGGCCGAAAGAAATGAATTTTATGATTTGTGACAATACTTAATTCCGATATATTCATGTTCATTCTTGAGTTTAAGCCACCACTTTTGATTAGTTGCTTTCCATAAAAAAAAAAAAAATAAACCAATGCCTGGTTGAGAACGTCTATTTCACTTTCAAATCGTATAGATCGAGAGTTTTTCGTTGCCTGTTTCTGTTGTTTCGTCTGTTTTGTGTTATTCACTGATTCTTCATATGAAAGAAATTTTTCTAAATAACGACGTAAACCCCAATCAATCAACCAATTAATCAAACAATCAATCAATCAATCCATAGATCACTTATAAACAGAATAGTGCAGTGAGTGAGTGAAAACATGAATAGAGAAATGAATGACTTAAACAGTTACCTTTTGATATGTTGTCCACAACCAACGTGTGAATTCTTGCCATACGGGGTCTTTGGAAGTCAACTGAGGTGCTCGATGGGTATCTGATACCATGGCGAGATAGATAGTAAAACTTTTTCGGTTCACATCCTGTAGTAAGGAAGGAAAAGTCATTCTACCGTGGTTTGGGATTATTGTACGGATCAAATACACAACCTTAATCCATAATTATTAATAATAAATTTTATTTTTATTTCACTTACGGATTAGTATTTCTTCACCATCCTATTCCCAGGTCTTAGGGTAAATATTGTTGCCAAAACACTTTGAAATATGGTTACAGGTCAGCTGACATAGTTCTATCTTGTCATCGTTTGCTGCCAGTGGTGCAAGGTGGAATTATTGCACCAATTGGGCTGGTCATATGACTGCGTAATCAATCAATCAATCAATTGATTAACGAATCAATTGGTCAATCAAAATCGACCACGTGAGATTGCACGCTGTGAGCCACGTGCAATCTCATGTGATCGTACATAATACTTAAAGCTTCAAGGTAGCAAAATTAAAGATTTTAGCTATGGTCAAACCCACTTTATAACTACGTGGCAGGACGAATGGAACAATTCCAGCCTCTGGCGAGGCTACCCGAGTTTCATAAATTTGATATCCGGGTCACGAATTTGAGATTCTACTTATCCCATAAATGTCAGTTTTGTAATAATTTCAACAAAAAAATAGTATAGTTATCGCTTCGATAAAGAAAGATTCAAGAAACGCACATTGATACATACACATCTGGTTCAATGTTAAGCGTCCGTCAGAGTGATCTGCAAGCACGTAACAGTAAATAGTGCAGTTCAATTTTGAAATTGATTTCAAAAAAATTTTAAAAGTACATAAAACCGTTACTATGACTATAAACAATAATGACATTTTAACACTGTCAAACATATTGAACCAGGCGAACAGCTGCACGTGAGCAAACGTTTTGTGAAATTTGAAATGAATTGATGAGCATCGAACATTTCGGGAAAGGGAAAGCAGAAGAGCTAAATCTCCTGTGATGAATCTGATGATGATTCATGTACACGAACACGTCGTCGGATGGGTACCATAGGCTCTGTATTGTAGCTAATATTTATATTGAAGACTCCGCTTGAGATGGGACCTACAAACGTAAGACTTTGAAGTGGACATAACCCGTGATATAACCTGTTGTGAAGCCATTGCAGCGTGTGGTGTAGATGTAGGCCTACTTGTCGGTGGTTCTGGTAGAATTCGTTGGATTTTAGCAGATGTCGTGCTCAAAATATTGGATATCTGTCGATGCCGATTTTTAGAAATGGAACTGTAAGCGTTGACGGATTGTACGTTGCGGTGTCCGGAAATTTGCGTTATGTGAGTTGGAGGAACGTTTTCATCGCTGGGTTTTTTAAGGAGACTTTTTCTAGTGCTGCTATTTGTGAGTTTTTTGTTGGAAGACAGATCTACCTTTACAGCCATAGTTTTCATGTGAATGCCAAATTGACCGGACTGCCAAAGCTCAATAAATAAATAAATAAAAAATAAATAAATAAACAAAACAAACAATAAATATATCCAGAAGTTGAAAATCCATATCAGTCGTCATGTCTTTCTGATGTAGGCCTACCGTACCCGTGGCTGCCGAATCATCGGTACACAGATCATCTGGGATAAAGCGAAAAAAAAGAACTGTTTGATTTTTTACAATAAAACATTGGTCTTTTGTATCTTTTTTTGGTACATTTTTCTTATTGTATGTGAAGATTTTACAAGACTGTAACTTAACAAAAAAAGACAACTTGAGACCTAGGCCTACCTTCGACTTCTCGTGTAGAAATTGATGATACGGTGGTGGGCACTTTTGTAAGCCGGCGTGGTGGAAATGTAATAATGAAGTCGTGCCAACAATTCTCACATCGAAATTTTCGTTTTTTCGATTGACTATGTGTCCTAAACCCTTATTGTCGATTTTGACAGCATCGCCAAGCTGCAGGTCATCCATGTTTGTTTGGAACAGGGCAGACGACAGTTGAAAGTTGTAAAAAAAAAGTAGTCCGTCAAAGTTGTAGCTTTTCATGGGTTGAATTGTATAAATGAACAGAAAGTGACCAATCAGAGCGTGGGAAAGCTGTATCCCACGTGTTCTGATATGAAACAAATATCACATGGCTTTATTACTCTGAAATTTACTTATTTATGGGATAAACGTTATTAAACAAAGCAATATACATGTACCACTTTAGGAAAATCTGTTTGTTTGGTTGTTTGTGATTTCGCGACGTATTAAAGTGTGCATCTCGTATATAACATGATACCAATCCAGTGTTCAGGGAAACAACCAGTTTTTTCTTAACAAGCGCTACACTTTGTCTCATTTGTTTGACATGGGTAATCCGTCTTCGTGCATAAGCTCTTTTGTCGAAATAGAGCGCTCACCCAAGTATTAAAAACGCATATTCGGGGGAATTTAAATCAGGTCAAAGAGGCTGTTCAAGTAATTTACTAACTCGAGCCCCCTCGTTTTCATTGTCTATAGTATCTTCGATAATTTTATGATAAATATTCATGTTGAAATTGATACAATATTCTAAAAGAAAAATCAAATAAAAATTATGATATAAACTTACGAAAACATATTTTAAAAACAACTTGTCGTGTTGTCTTAGTAATTGTAAACTATATTAGTTCATATAATATAACACCTGCTTATCCCTCTTAGACAAATAGGGTTCTAATGGAACACTTTTTGGTTCTGTTTTGCAACTGTTCCAAGTTTTTCTCCTATTCTTTTAGTATCAAAGAACCATATTTCGTTATGGTTTCATATTGAACCACCCTATTTTCTAAAGAACCATCAAAGAACCATTATTTCTAACAGTGTACCTGACATTGTAACGATTTCAGCTTTGCCTTTGATCCCAAAGTCGCATAAGTTTCTAATATGTTTTTCATATGTTCACTGGGGTATTCTTTATCAGTCTCACTGTGACCTGCATTAATGAAGACTGTAGACATATCAACCCTGACTACCTCTTGACAAACTAGCAAAGGGCCCTAGCTATGATAGGTTTATTGGCGAGTCTGATTTATAAGGCCAATCGTAGGGATAAAATCAACGGTCCGGGCATGACAATTTTTCTGCACATATTTTCTTGATACAGTGTCAAAGGGCTAGTGTTTGTCCACACAATCGTTACATTTAATAATATAAATACTGGAGTGTTCTACTCGTAACATTATTGTGACTGAATTGTGATTGTCTTGTCGCCTTTTTGACAAATCGAGATATTTATTGCACCTCTTCAAAGCTTCCTAGACATACCGTCTTGAGTAAGTCTCGGTGCTGTCAATCGCCGGTCCTTTAAATCTAGTGGAGTCCCGACGTTGAACTGCGCAGCTTGTCGGCCTTTAGGCTATAATAATGGGGGCATTAGGGAGGGGAGAGGCTATTTGGCTTTAAAACCCTTACAATCTTACCAATACACTCTTAGAAATAATTGTTTTCAGGTTTCTTTACAAAACAACGAACTATGTGTATAGGACCATAACGGTAAAACGGTTCCTTTTGAAAATAATACTAAAGGGAGAAATACTTGGAACAGTTTCTATGAGGGTTTCATAATGAACCATAAACTCCACCAGAGCCATGATTGAAGAACCTTCAAGGGTTCCATTAGAGCCAATTATTTTATGAATGTAGATGATTTTAATTCGATCAAAATTATTGATCAAATAGTATGGTAAGTTTCTGTATAACCTTGTCTTTTCAGAGTCACTTTATGTGACAAGAAGACTATAGAATAAGCTATTTCAGTCTTTAAAACCTCGGGCACTTTTACGCAATTTTTTCCGTGGATGCAAATTGCGTAAATTTAGCTCATTGTCTCCAATTCCATTTTCAAAATTAAACAGCGTTTCTCGGGGTTTCCTCATTCTCAGAGCCTCGGAGGCGTAGCAGCCCCTACGTCCCTCTTCTATTTGGCAGTGATAGCCTTCCGTTCACAAAACCCTATATTTTTCCGTGGATAAAATACCCGATCATTTCGGGTTTTTTTTTTTCCATCATCAGGACTGGCAGACAGTCACTGAGTGGTGGAAAAACGAAATGATCCGCTCGTTCATCGGCGTGAGACACAGAATGGATCCGGTATAGCTGTGTTAATTTCGTGGTAACGCAAAGAAAAGAAGATCGGAATGTGTAGTTTTTGGAGGTTTAACTGGTACTTTGCATCCAGATATTCATATCAAACTTTGATACGAGATAATGTCAGTGTTTACTTCAGACGAAATTAGAATCAGCTTAATCTATTAACGGTTGATTACATACATGGGTCAAGCCCGATGCTGACATCACAAGATCTTTGTCAAACCAAAACTGTAATGATTTATCACTTGGAGAATCTAACACTGGTCGTTTTGGTGTGAATATTATTAGTACACAGGTCGTTCAAAGTGTTGATAACGTACATGTGTAGGAGAATCTATTACTTGGCTGCTAGAAAAATTAACGTTTTATTTTAAACATACATGTTTTTCGGTAATATATATTTTCTAAAGTAGTATATGTTGAATGAATGTATTTATTCTCAAGGTGACAGTTTTTCCAAATTGTATTGGTTCATAACTTATAGTAACCTCTACACGACTGCGTGAATTGTTTAAGGAAATTCTTTTTAAATTAAAAGCAATCAATCGCAATTATACACGAGTGTTCTTTTATATTTTCATTACAGTTGTCGTGACACAGAAATCGTAGCCCTTTCTTTACATGTGCAGGGAGTTCTGGTGTATAGAATAAAACTGGGAGGACAAAAACAGGCTGAATGAAGACTAGATGGTGTGATCCATTTAGAACACAAATTATTACTGTTGATAAATGGACTTTCAAACTTCTGCTGACAGGCGTGTGCTCCGGTGTGATTGGCTGCTGAGGAATGCTTACTACAGTTGCTGTGACAAATTACTAAATGTTCCAAACGTGAAGGGTGAACCATGTGCCCTCATAAACTAACTCTCAATTTTCTGATAGATTTTTTGAGTAACATAAACACGTGAAATTCCTTTGCACGTGATGCGTGGCCATTAAATCCCGATGTGGGCAAAATTGAGGAAATTCCACGGATTGGTCGTCTTTCGTGGTTTTCTGTGGCGCGTAAATTGACTGAATGCGAAACACTTCCGTTTCAAACGTCAACGTTATATCAAATGACACCAACTTGTTTGTCATTTATCATCTTGTAAGCTGCCTCGCCTTTAGTTTTAATACGTCTTTAAGTGGGTTTAAATTACATTGCTGTGCCTAGCACACAATCCCATCTGCGTTCAGCTCCGACACCAAGTCCTTAAAAGGATTGGTCTTTTTAATTGGTTAAATTTGTGAATAAAATAACAATTCAATGATAATTGGATAAAATACTCATTGCTCTTAATTTTTACTCCTATCATTTCGTTGCTTGATTCATCATGATGTTTGTATTACTAACAAGTATATGAAAGATTTGTGTCATGCCTACATTAGGGCTATATATTTCGCTGCCACCGTAAACCATACGTTCTTTGCATTGTTTTAAATTAGACGGCAAACTATTTCTGTGTCCAGAGTGTTCGTTACTAAAGTCAATGTACATAAAACGAATTTTAATTTCAAATACTCTACGAGGTTTTTTTAACGCCACCTTTCGAAAAAGTTATTTATGCTGAAAATTAATTCTCAAAACTAGTGCTTGTTGAATACTTGGTGCCTAAAAATGTAAACGTCAACAAAATTCATCGAAGTTGAACATACTTTGTTTTATTTTACAACAGAAACAGAATGCAATCCAAGTCACTTGACTCCCAAGCTGACCACTTTAGCAGCACAAGAAAATGCAAATAAAACATATGTGCTGACATTTCAAGGAAACAAGTTCACAAAATTATGTTTTATGTGTACTGAAAATCCAGAAACAAATCACAGCAAATGTGTATGAAGAATGTCAAAGCTTATAGTACAAAACCCCACCATTTATATTCGAGCTTCCGCAACTACGGCAAACGTGTATGTTGCGCTGTAGAAGCGATGTGATGCAAGGAATCCCTTTCACAAAATGTCGTACGACAAATAAATATTGTACGATATTTTTACGCTATAGTTTAACATGACGTAATTTTATCGTATGGTATTTATTTGTCGTACGACATTTTGTGACATCTCATACGAAGGAAAAACCCCTAATATACTTTCAGGTTAACATTTATATATAGGTTTATCTACATAAATCAAATCGAGAGACGGGTGCGGTACAGCGAAATATTCGCTTAAATGGTAATTGGAACTGTGCATGTTTTGCCTTTGAATGGCCTTTTCCTGTTTTTAGGTTGACCACATCGCGTCGCATGAGATATCACATAGCACACTCTACATGTACATTCATCAAGACCTCACACACTAATCTCTTAAATGACTCTCCGAGGTTAACATGTCTTGATATGGCGGATGAACGGAGCTTACAGAGCCACAGGATGACACAACGACGATGTGTTTGTGATGTATTTGCATTGGATCTTCTGTTTATCCTGTCTTGCTTTTTTGTTTTTGTTTCCACTGATGTTCAGGGTAGTCTCCTTCTACCATTGTCTTGGCAAGCCGTCATGTGAGTGGTATGACCTTAAGTATGGCCTAAAAACCTCGATCAAACAAAAACGCCTTAATCTGCACAGTTTACGCCCTATAGTCAACGTTACCTTTCTTCATTCTTGGCGTTCTAAAATGTTTCTCATATTTGCAATCGTACTGTTCATTGATACATTTAATGTGAAGTTTACAAATAGTTTGCTTGCTATGGTGTTATTGTAAATACTTAAAGTTGGATCCATGTACCTATACACACTAGCACCGAATTCATTGTCATCTGTGTATGCATACCATTGTCACTATAACATATGCAGTTAAACCACCATGAAATGGTAGGAGTCCATCGAGGTAGCGGGACAAGCCACACTACTTCATTTGTTTTTACACCCAATGTATTCCGCCTTCTTGAACCTTGAACGCTCCCACTTGTCAATCTCTCAGAGAATATAGACATGACTAAATCAAATCTCAATGAGCTTAAAACAAAATCTGTAATCGGCCGACTATATTAAAAAAATTGTCCCAAGTTGCAGCTGTTACATATAGCCTGTATTTGTTCATGTCTTGAATCCTTCATGCATTTTGAAACCACTAAGTACCAACAAGCGCTTTACCGGACACTGGCCATATTTATATTAATAATTACTGTACCGTGTCTTCCTATATCTTATACGTTCACGGCAATATTGATGGTTCACTGAAAATGCGTAAATTTCGTCAAAATATATCAATCATAAAGCCAATCAAAGCATGGTCATGTATTGGAATATGTTGTTGGGAAGTGTACAATGTTTAAGCTTTCAAACAGTCAAAGGACCGGATAATCAAGTGAGCATTTACGTTGAACCATTGTTGCATGATATCACGTTTTTAACATGGTTTTTTCTTGACGTTACAAATTTAAGTCTGATTTATTTTTTGAACAACTCCTCCCACATGCTCTCCGAGATACACGGCAACAAAAATCAATATGTTTTAGGGCGCTTGTGTTACGCATTTTGTGTCTGGGATATGGATACCGAAGCATACTAACGTTTCCATAAAGTTAAGGGGGCCCACTGATGAGTTTGGCCTAGGGCCCACAAGTGTCTGGGATATTGGATACTGAAGCATACCAACGTTTCTATAAAGTTAAGGGGGCCCACTGATGAGTTTGGCCTAGAGCCCACAAGTGTCTGGGATATTGGATACTGAAGCATACCACCGTTTCCATAAAGTTAACAGGGCCCACTGATGAGTTTGGCCTAGAGCCCACAATTAAATAAATTCGGTCGTGTTTTTAGTTTTCTGTTTTGTTCTCGACATCTGGTCCTGTTTGTAGCTGAAATGTGTTGTTCTCGCCTTGTCTGTCAGTGACGCCCGGGTGATTCTCTTCACCCCTTGTGTTCATTATATTGAAATAACCCTAGGCATAGCGTTAAATCCCTATCAATTCAGCGTTAATTCGCAAAAAATCCCCATGAGACGCAGGTGATCCGTCTACACGGGATTTGTTGATTGTCGCTTCAACACTATTCATTTGAACATTAAGCATATTTAAAGTCACAATTCATAAAGCATTATTTAACAGTTTCATAAAGCTAGTATGCCATTTATTTGACATTCTATAAACGAAATCCATAGATCGTTGTGTGTAAGTCTCTACAAAGATTTCCATGAGTACAAACAGTTGTATAATCTCATAATTCATATGTTATGTGGGCACATTGGAGCCCAGTCGAGTTCGACCCATATAGCTGCCATTATGTATGTCAATTCGGTACATTTGAAATCAAACGGTGAAAGGCACAAACTACCTTCTGACGTCACCACGCCTGTAAGGAACAATGTCAGAAACGCTAGGCATTTCACCGCTAGTGTATGCCGAGTAAACTAGTTTTATACCTTAAAAGAAAACTACCCTCAACACCATGTCTTATTTGCCTCAAGCTAATAGCAGACGTGTGTCGTCTTTTTGTTATGCTTCTTTATGTGTAACGAAGAGGTACACTGGTACAGATCTATAATATAAGACGACATGCTGCTTGAGCATACAAAGTTAGAAATTTGATCAGTAGCTATAAATCTAAGCAAAAGGTATTTGGATTCGGTTTTTGACCCTATGTTTATTTTTTTAAATAGTGCAAAAGTCCAAAGAGGAACCCTTTACTGAACAGACATGTGCATTGCATTTCATTGAATGTTAAGTCCACAATCTATACGTGGCTTAATTCTGTTATCTAACTGTTAAGTGATGCGAAAGCTTTCCTTCAATCTCTATAGAATAACTCAAACTGTATTAATCTATGATAGGCTAACCAGCTATTTTGATTTGTTAACGTAATTCTATAGAGATTAAAGGAAACTTTCGCATCACTTAACAGTTAGATCACAGAATTAAGCCACATATAAATTGTGGACTTAACATTTACTGAAATGCAATACTCAAATTCTGTTAATCTATGGTAGGCTAACCAGCTGTTTTGATTTGTTTTCGTTACTTTGCTTGCAGTATGTTATGCAGCATAAAGTTTAGATTAAAGGACTAAGTGGTGTCCGACATTGTTAAGGTGGGGAAAAATACGTTCACTAATAATCCTATATAGGCCTACATAACAATTCTTTCTCTACAGCTTCTGATAAAAAATCAAGAGAATTGCGAGAGCAAGACCATCCAATTAAAATCCTCTATGAGCCGGTTTTTCAGAATAAATCTTAATACAGACTTTGATTGGTTCCCGATAAAGTTGTTTTTCAGGCAGCCAGTTTAACGGTCGCGGCCTTAGATATGACATAAACAACAGCAGTCTGAAACTCCCACAAATGACATGACCTCAGTGATTACCGAAGCAGTAACTCTGTTTTGGTCACCATCTGAAAAAGTATCGCTTTTTTTTTAGCAGATTAGAGCAAAACGATTGATTACACTGTGCCGGTCTTATTATTGTTTTTAATGTAAACAGCCGCTTACCAATGATTGTAGGGAAAACTTTAAGCCGGGCCGGTCCGGATGTTAACACTCTTTACGGGAGAAATTGCCTAGTGCAGCTTTCCGTATTCAGAGTGCGCTTCAAGAAAGTTTCATTCAACTCACCAAAGAGTGTGACAGCATCCGATCGTATATAAATATTAGGCAAATGTTTGGATCGGGGCATCGTGACGTCAAACGGGTAGCAAGACCCAGTTTAATGTGCAAAAAAAGCCAGAAGGCGATTTGTTTAAATTGAGTAGAGAGCCATGTTTCCGGTCAAACTGGAAAGGGACATCGTGGTCTAGAGTTAAGTCTACAAAAATTTAAGGTCCGTTTACCAAGCTTAACAAAACATTTGAAAGCTTAAGTACAGACTGCTTATCAATGAAAACAGGGCATCTATTAACAGCATTGCGTTTTTAGAAACCAATGATTCTCAAAGTACACAAGCTGTCAATGTTTACAAGAATACAGCTTGATAAAATGGGGACAGCATTCAATTTGGAATAAACTTATAGTAAATATGTGTTGGTGGCATTTCAAAACTAATTAAATATTTAAGTAACCGGCCTGTATCTGAAATACTTTATGGATTTCCGACCTATTGGAGTAAGTTGACTACTCCAAAGAAGGACTAAAAATTCATATTTCCGACCTCCTGTAGGTATATATGTGAGGCAGTCACATGATGTGTTTCCGGGATGTTTTTTTACTATGTTTTCTACCGCTTTTTTATCGTTTATAATTAAGGCAGAGTTCGACATTACAGTCTGTCGTCATATCAGTGAAATGCCCTTGAGTATGACACTCAATCCCAATCAAACAAATCAAACATTCTTGGAATTCCGAAGTATGTTAACATTAACCAATGTAAACGGAATAACATTGTTGTCTAATGCTTTATGTGTGCATGTGTCATCAAGTGGGACAGATACATAACAAGGTTTTACGAAAATCTCGCTTAATTAATCCGCTAAGATTTTCTGTAGACATACTCTCTGTCTGAACCGCCACCACTATATATAATCGTCAGATATGACAGCCTTCACCAGGAATCTAAAGCGAGCCTAGCGTATATATCCTGTATAGATCAAATTTATTAACTGATGAATTGATATCGCAGTAGTTTGCCACGACATATGTTTGCGATATATCAATTTTATCATAAATAAAAAGCACGACACCCTTTAATTTCTCTAAGTGTTATGATTCCAATAAATCTTTCCTTTATCGACAAAATGATAAAATAACTGAGAACTACAATATCCGCATTTTGTTTTTGAAGGCATGTAATTGAAACAGTCCAGGGGATTAGAGGTTGAGGTGGGTATTTCACGATCACCTGTTAACTACATTTGTTTAATATTTTCTTTGCATATTGGGCCTACTAAAATAACTGTCTTGTTGCCTGTTATGCTCATTACAAAAAAACAGTGCACTAATAATTGTCAACACTTGATAAGATCACTTTCGCCAAAATCCTCAAACATAATGTGAAAGTGGATTTCTGTTAATCCGGATGCAAGGCGCATCGTCAAGATATGATATCCTGATCGCCAAGTCTATATGCATGTAAACAATTGTACACGTATATTACTTGGGATTGGTTTGGCCAGCTTGCTCTTTCGGGGATCCTGGACATGTTCGAAGACGTCGGCACGTTGACTCTCGTTATATACACTATAAGTGCAAGGCGGTCGAGGCGAAACCAGTAACATTGTCATCTGCGAGCATATATAACATGGTAGCTTCGTAACCTTTATTGGTGTCACTTTATTGGTGGACGTATGACAGCGACCACAAAATCGGTACCGATAGCCAGACCATCTTTGTATTTGGTGCTCGCTGTCATAAGTCCACCAATAAAGTTGTCATCCCGACCACGAACCAAGTAGATAATGGGCGGCCACCAACCACAAAGATGGTCGGGGTTGACCACACACTTGGTGGTCACTGTGAGCTGTATTGTAATTCGTATTCCGTGTTGGATGATAGGTTTCCTTCCGGTTTATTAATCTCACCATCCACAGGAAATCTACAAATCATATTTTAAACTTCGGCATCCTGTATTTTGAGTGAACAATATAACGATAAACGTTGCTTAATTTCAGAAAATCATCTGTAGAAGGTGTGAGCCCAACTATAGGATGCATGCACGTGTGAATTACAGGATTGGCGCTGACGTATCTGTGTTACATTCTTGTCTAGACAAATTAATCTGGTAATCTATAATTATAAATGAAGTAACACCCAGAACGTTTTTCACTGCAAATCTCATTAAGCCTTAAAAGTACAGTCCCAGAGACGGAAACGAGTTTTTGGCGTTGACTCACCCGGTGTCATTTTGGCATTTTGCCTAACCGGTGACCAACGCAAATAGTTCGTTAACATTGAGAACACGCTACGCACGCGAATATCCATCCGCAACAGTCTCGGTAAACCTCCAACCATGTTGATGATTATTTTGAAACCAGTTATAGAGGGACTAAAGATACATTCTTTGTGGCTTAAAACATAAGGGGAACAACAGTGTGAGGCAGACTATCCTTCGGCATAAAAGTGAAATACACTTGAGTGTGACGTTAAACCTTAACCAAACAAACATACAAACCATCTGCAAGGGAAATAACCTTCCGCTTACCACCTGTTAGTTAAATCCAAGCAGGACTTCTCCTTCAAATTAAATGTTTTCATTTATAAAACCATTAATAAAGCCTTGTTTTTAGAGACTCGTATATTCGTGGAAGGTTTCCCCTTTAATAATTTCAAACTATTTTAAAATACTTACATGGAAACTTTTGAAAGAATGATTTGTGTATTTTAAATGATAGTTCTAAGTCGACATGAGTGCATTAAGAACGAAAAGTTTCCATCACGCATGTTTGTTGATATTTGCGGATGTGTTTTCTTGGGCGTATTTGTATCGTGTCATTTTTGTTACTTACGTATTGACTGGACATACCGGTGAGGCAAATGTTTGAAATAGCCCTACAAAAGTGTCGAAAAGCTTTAAATGTCATAAAATGAGATTAGGTGGCTCATCAGCCTAAACAAACGCCCCCACGCAACATCATAGATATACCACTGCATTAATTGAAAGATAACATGAAGCTAGTATGGAAATAACGTTAAATCTGAATCATCACTTAATGCGTATCTATTGCTCGTACGTACGACCATAAACTACTATTTCGCATTGCATTGTCCAGTCGTATTAAAATTTGAGTGGATTTAAAGGTCATGTCACGTTTACACCGGCTTTCCGAAACGTTTTGGCTGTACACTCGAGCAGTGCGTACTAGTAGCGATTTTTACGGCTCCCGTTCCCGCTCTCCACAATATTCGTAGCACATAGTTAATTATGTTTGCGCGACAGTTAGCTAATGTTTAACATGTGTTTTTCTTATGATAGTGTAAACTGGTAGTTCAACATTGTGAAAAGGTGTAGAGTGATTTAAATTGTGCAGAACAAAAATTCTTGGAAACAGATCTAAACGGACTCCTGGTTTTGTTTTGTTTTTTTATTTTATTTTATTTTATTTTTATTTATTTTATTATTTTTTTTTTTTTTTGGTCTCATTTTCTTTTATAAACTGTATTATGCTATTTACATGCTTTCTTATAGTTATATTACGATAAGTGCATGTGGGCCTTGTTAATCATTCGCTAACATATCAAAGCGGCACCTCTGTTCATTTTGTTGAAGTACTGTTTTCCTCCAAAAAGTTCGCTAGGAAGACCATACAGGACAAAGGCAAGACAACCACATGACGCAATACACGACCACAAACAGATCGGCTCCATGTTATTTATTTATTTTATTCGCCAGAACTGTAATATCAAAGTACAGAATGACATAAAACAATATATTGGTATAATTATACAATTTCTGGATATTATATAATTTTAAATGTCGTTAAAAACTAATATATTGGTGTTAACAGTAGAAGTAAAACAAGCAAGGTTGTCTTCGGTCTGGCGAGAATAAAACCCCATATGGCTTGTTCTATCCATGAACAAATATAACCTGCATACATTCTGGCGAGAATAAAACCCCATATGGCTTGTTCTATCCTTGAACAAATATAACCTGCATACATTCTGGCGAGAATAAAACCCCATATGGTGGCTTGTTCTATCCTTGAACAAATATAACCTACATTCATTACACTGTTAGAAGAACTTGGTCATCTCGAAAAAATATAATAATGTTCAATGTTGCCCTTCGGCCCTGGAGATATTTTGGTCTGATTTTCATAAGGTTGGGAAAATATCTGCCATACATTTTAAACTGTAAACTTTTCACAATAGTTATCTTATTGTTAAGTTTCACATATATACACTTAATTAAAGGGAAAGACAACTGATTTTCGACCTAAATAAATCATTTTTATTGCATATTTCCAAAGACAACCATGTATCTGTATTGCACTTGTAAGTGAATTAGTATAGCCGTTAATTAGTTCATTTAAAAGGCGGAACCGAGGTCACTGTTCGAAAACACGATAGTATATTATCTAGTCGTGGCTGTCTCCCTACTGCAGGCACTGCACGGTGGATGCTTTCACATGAAACCGGAATAGAGGGTCTGTCCCCAAACGAAACAACAACAACAAACAACCTGCTTAACGTATAAGTTACTCGAAGAGCTATACTGATATGTATACAACAGATTAACATTGCGCTTGGACAGCCAAGCTTGTGTATACGCCGTGTTATTACAGATGCCTTCCAAGGCATCAATAAGCACACTGACTCAGCAAACGGACCGTGTTTTCGAAAAATGATGTCAGCCCCGCCTGTTAAATTAAATAATTACCAGCTATCCTTACTTGAATGCAAGTGCAAGACAGATGAATAATGTTTGTGTCTTTTAGAAAGACACAAAAGTCCTTTCTTGAAACCCGTCCGGGACCCGAACCTACGACCCTCAGATCTAGACACCGAATCGCTAGCAGTAAATGTCGGCAACCTATACCACTCAGCCACACTACAAAATAGAAAGTTAATCAGCTTGAGTTTAGATAGCGGACATTCACTA
>JAVFBW010118175.1:1661-15253 GCA_034783835.1 Mopalia ciliata
TTTCTAGTATGATAAATTGACAGTTTATGATTTGTACAGGCTCAGGTCATTCACTTCATAAGCAGTTGTTTTGAAACAGTCATGTAACGGTAACCTCTCAATAACAAAAAGCTCTTGTATATTACAAGAGCATACATATACATGTATATATTTAACACACAAATATTTCCAAAAATAATCACACAAGGGTGTAGATTAATTGTGATTGAATGATCTCATGTTCTTATACATGTACATATCAATATGAAAGTCTACTTGTCCTTTTATATTGTACTATCTCATTTATAGTGGCAATGCAAAATACTGTATACCTATATCTTCTCATTTTATATACATGTATATGTATGTATAAGAAAACAATTATACCTTACATGTATATAATAGCCATGTACATCAAGTACATGTTCATTTGTAGTTGTACATCTATTCAGCAGAATGTCTTTTCATTGCTTAATACAAAAGATGTCTAGGTTGGTCTCCTTCAGCCTGGGCCGTGGCACGCCATCATATAAGTGAAATTTCTCTCCCATACAGCATTTATCCCTACTTTAACAAACCGTTTTCTTCTGTAAACAACATATAGACATCACATCCCTTTCATATTCCAAGTGTGATTAACCTTTGGAAATATATTGACCAATTTGTTATTTATGCTAACAGTGATTAATGTAAACAAAGAATTCTGTCCACTTTTTGAGGGATCAAGCCCATTTTCATTTACTCTATTAACAATACTTCTGTGAGTTTTACTCCCATAGCTGAGTGTATGGCAACTACATGTATGAGTGAGGTATAAAGAGATCACAGGACTATTTTCACTAGAATTCCTTACACTTTGCTCCAAACACCCCAATGTAAAGTCACATTTACTCATACTGTATACTACACTCCTGTCTATGGATGTTGGCATGTATCTTGTGCGATCTTACAATGTACATACATGTATACTTGTACATGGATGATGTCAATTCTTGCTCCTTTAATTAAGAGAAGCTTTTTATCCTATAACAATATTGAACATCATGTTACTTATGTAACTACTGTCCATAAAAACTAGCCATTTTCTTGGTCCATTCACTTCAAACTGATGATAGGCGATGACTACTGTTTGTTATCCGCTTCACTTGGTTAAAGTATTCGTAATTTTATATGATCAAGCTATTTAATTGTGTGTTCATATTATAGGGAGCTAGGTGTTTCTGTTTATAAAAAAATGTGCTGGTTCCAAGTTTGTGCCTATGATGACTTTCATTCTATTCTAAAATTTCAGTTCCCCATAATGGAGGAAAGGCGTGTGGCTGACTATTTTGTGGTGGCTGGTTTGCCTGACGCACCTTTACCCCTGGATGAGTTGTCCAATGAAGCCATCATCAAACCAACTCACAAGCTAGACCCCATCACAGATATAGCTGTCATAAACAAGAGTCAGGGCGAGAAGGTGCCTAAAGGGTTCACATGTTTAGAGCGCACCCCGACTGGACTCCCCGCTGACCTCAACCATGGCAGTATTCGCTGTTCAGAACTATTCCTTTGCTGCAAGAGGGGTCGAGACAAAGCGCCTCTCTCAGATATTGGGTGAGTAGAAATGCATGTTATTATTACAAAGATTTGAGACTGTTGGTTTCAGAAATTGGAGCCATTCTATTCAAATAGTATCATTAATTTTCTGGCGATGTCATGGTCATGTTGGTAGTTTTTACATGCACAAATTTAGATTGATAAGGATCACACATTTAACTAAAAAGTCTTTTGTGATTGAACTATTTGGCTTTTTGCGGATTGATGGTAGACGTAAGTTTATAGCAACCAGCAACAAGTTTGCATGTACATGTGTAAGACTTTGGATATATGCTATTAATTAGGTCTATGTACACCAAGGAATTAACCATCACAATGTAGGCCTGTAGATTAGCTTTACACTTGGAAACGAATCAGACTACTGATTCCCTTTGGTCACAGGATCAAGTCCAGTCCTTGATCTCAGGCATATGAGAGCTCTACAAGAAGTGACTGTGCCACTTGCGGTTTGATTTAACTAGGTTTCCCCTATTTTCCACCATATTCAAGTAGGGCAGAGTAAGAAATGGACATATTTTTTTACCAAACAAACAATTACTTTTAGTGAAATAAATAAGGGTCAACATGGAGCAGATCTGTTTATGGCATATTTGTATTTATATAATACAAAATGTAAGTCCTGTTTTTGTTCCATCTAGTCATTGGTGTCAATGGTGTTTTCCTTCACCCATTCTAAGGGCACACTAATCTATCATGTGAGTAAAACAGCCTTAGGTATGATGTTAAACCATAATTTAACAATTAAAATTAGTCTTGTGCAGCCATTGCTGACGTGATACAATAAAGCATTTTAGACTGATGCTGTATCTTCATGTCCATGTAGTGTATGTTAACTCTTTACATTTTGGTTGTTCTAGTGTCAATAATGGTTGGAATACACCGCCATCATACATTTCAACCCTTTATATAGGTCACCTACAGTATAATTCATTTATTACTTTCACAGTACCTTAGATATGCACTGCACATTGCACTCATGTACATTTTGTAACTTATATCTATATTTACTGGGGCACTGTATGTTATATTGGTGTGGATTAAGTGCTGCTCACACCATTAATCCTGCTGTATAGAGATGCAGGTGTATATAGACATGAGTATAGAACAGTGGTAAGGATTTCCCTTTACTCCCACATCCGGATACTACACACTTCTCTAACCAATCTCACCACATAACCATTTCAGACTACACCCTAATTATAATACCAGTTATCTCCTTCTTTACATTTACCATTGATAATACTTCATCAGGAAATTCTGTTCAAAACATCATTATATATAGCATAATACAAATGTTATGTAGCATTTGTACATCGTAACATGTAACATTGTAGGTTACTCAATGAAAGATAAATGATCACCCCCTTCTACCACCGGAGTGTGCTCCCAACAATTTGTTGTGAATTTTGAAAGTGATATCTTACTCTCAGATCTGATTAATTGATCAGAATTTAAACAGCCGTATAAAGTCTCATTATCATGACCAAATTTTCTCTTATTTTTGACTAATTTTCTTTTTATGAGGCCAGCGGCCATGGCATAGTGGTATTTGTGCGCTTACTAATCATACTCCAATGTATCTTTCACCAGAGCAAATCGTACACCATTAAACACCAATCAAACAAACAAACTGGTCCATCTGTCGACCATCAGGAATATATGAGTGGGTCACATGATGTGGCTGTGACAATTGCGAGGGGTGTTTTTTTTACAACGTTTCCTCCCAGTTTTCCACCGTGATTAGGAGCCCTGTGAGGGAGCGGGTGGGCCATGGCCCTGCAGAATACTCCCTCGGCTTCCTCGGCCGATCGTAAGAGGCTAGAAAAGAGGCTGCTTTCTGTTGCCCTGGTGTTCTCAGAGCTAAAGGTTAACGGGAAGCAGATTTGTTTGTGATGTTCTGTATTTGTGTCTGTCATCATATATGTGAAATACCCTTGAGGACGATGTTAAACACCAATGAAACAAACAAACAAACCACCGTGGTTAGGCAAAGGCAGTGTAAAGTGGACAATCCAAATACCGTTGAATATGACGTTAAACCCCATTCAAACAAACAAACAACCAATCTATAGTATTCTATACTGATGAGTTTGGCAGCTCATAAATTAGGTTTACTCTATTCAATTAATACTGGCATTAGAATAAGGCCCATATTAACCGAGAGGAGTAAACCTCATTTGTAATGTTAGCTAATCAATGCCCACTTAATGACATTAATTAGCTAACATTTCCATAGCCTTTGATACTCTTCATTGAGCTAGACAGATGTGTAAAAAAGCAGTATGCTGTGTCAGGACAGAGAGGCGTAAAAAGCATGTGTTGTCATAAGGTCACCTTGCCCCAAAACTGCACCTGGGTATATTCGTTGTATTATATTATTCCCCAATCTGCACTCTGTTCAAGTCTGTTGACAGTCTAAAAGCTATATACACGTATGCACACACCACTCTGTTTTCATTTATGCATACATGTACCTAACTACATACAAGGAACATGTTCACTGATGAATGGAAAACGTGTGTGCCATTATTAAGACATCTCATTGAAAGGCAACTCTTGTTTGCCCAATTATACATGTAAATAATGTGTTTGTTTCAAGTGTGCATATAAACACTTACATGTCTATTAAATCTGAATAGGGGATATGGTGCAGAGATATAAAAAAAATAAAAAATACATGAAAGATTGACAACACAAAAATGATGATTTTAATGTCAGTTTTTGATTAAATTTGATGTTCACTGTTGATTTGTACCAGATGTACATGTACACAAGGTAATTGCGCGTGGTGGGCAGGAAGTCTTGTTGCCCTGATCATTTTCAAGCTAAGGGCAACACGAAGCTGATATGTTTTTGGTGTATTTGTAATGTGTCTGATGATTGTCAGTGTTTTTTGGCTGTGATGCTGACAGTGGTTTCCTTCTCACGTTGGGCGAGTGAGCAGACAAAGAACCAGCCATTGTCCCTAGTGCCACGGTGTGGCATTTATATCTGTTGCAATACAATAACTAACTCGAGCCAATATGGCATCCATTGTATATTAATGCTGAGAGTCAAAACTTAAAAAGACTTTAAAGTTGAATGATGAACTTGAAACATTACTACTTTTACACTTCACACCAGTGGTCGAAATGTTTGGCTTTCTACCTGTCATGTGTCTTTCCATCTGCCTTTTACCTCTAAATGTGGCAAAAGTGGCAAGAAATTTCACTCTTCAGTTTGGCGGAAAACACTCAACTGCTCACTACTATGCCACATGGTTGTCTTTAGCCTGCAGCCCAGTGAGGGAGCGGGTGGGCCATGGCCCTGTAGAATACTCCCTCGCTTCCTTGGTTGATCGTAAGAGGCGAGAAAAGAGGCTGCTTTCTGTTGCCCTGGTGTTTGCAGAGCTAAAGGGTAACGGAAGCAGATTTGTTTGTGATATCCTGTTTTTGTGTCCGTCATCATATAAGTGAAATACCCTTGAGTACTACTTTAAACACCAATCAAACAAACAAACAAATCTTTAGCCTGCATTGAAAGTACTAAAAACTGATTGTAAATTTCGAATTTTGGCCAGATATGTTTTTGTTTTATTTTATTTCACCAAAATGCCTAAAATTATTTATAAAACACTGTGTACATAGCAACAACTGATAAACACCACTAAGAGAAAGCTAAATCCTTTCAAGCTATGCAATATGCTGTTCAGAGTATGATTGAATGAAGAGCCACAAATTCCCACAATTTAGACATTAAGACGTCCTTCTTTATAAAAATTTCTATTTTCATGCTATCAAAAAGTTTTTTGTTTTTCCACCACATTACAACACTGTTTCATCGTAATATCTGTCATTGAGCTTGTTTTTATGTTTCTAACCCCTTGTCTTAAAATCGAATACCGTTACATGTCAGCATTTGTTTGTGTTTTCAGAGTATTATATGATGGAAAGGAAAGAGTGATGATGGACAGTGAAGTCATCCATACCACACCATTTGGTCACCCAGCCAATGTGAACAACAGTAACAGTAACCGTATCTTCATTACATACCGCCGAGCCCAACAGCATGCTGCCAGTGACAGTTTAGCTGTGGTTGATATCTGTATTATACTCACAAATAAGGTAAACACTTATGGGAGCTGTATATATGATTGACATATAAACAGTTATTGTACATTAAACCTTTATCAGAACTCTTTTCCTAAATTTATTAAGCAAATTTAAAAATGAAATACTGACTGTCAGTGATCCTGTACAAGAGAATTCTCATCAAACACTAATCTGAAGTATCAAGTTTCTAAAAAGAAAGCCATCTCCAAAGTTAACTTCTGTAAATCTTTGTAAGTCCATCAATAATTATTGACTGATTGAATGTTGTTTCCCTTCAATCAGTGGGGAGATGATTTCGAGATCATGCATTATTTTTTTTTATTACATTTCCACACAAAAGATATTGCTTGTCTCGGCATAGGCTTATGGTATAAGCTATTAAGTGAAAAGTGAAAGAATAAAAATGTCTTTTTTAAAATTTCTCTTTTCAGGGTGAATCGCCGCCACATGCCTATTGCCAGATACCTAAAAATTTGAACAAAGGAATGGTAAGTCAACACTTTAAATCCATTTTTATTACCTATTTATCATAAGTAGATGGTTTTTGTCTTTCCCAATTAAACTTTTTAAAACTGTGTCCCAAAGTTTCTCAAAGTTCCTGTATTACCTGAGATACTCCATAAAAAGACACCATGGGATTGGGTGAATGAACAGTTCCATTGATTTATCATCATCCCAGGTATATAATTGTGGTTAAACGATTTCAACAATGTTTTTATTTTGAGGTCGCAGGGTGTTAAAAAATGTCTGTCTAGTTTTTTTTTTGTAAAAAGTAGAATTCCAAATAAAATGTGTTATGCTCTTATCCCCAGGTTGGATCTGATGTGTATATATGCTACAAGAAAGCAATGACCAAGCAGGACATACTGGCATATAAACCTGGTAAATAAAACAAGCACAGTTTAAAATGTCCACTAACTTTACTTTTTAAAATTTTTTATAAATTATAATGGAAGATCTTTTTGATATCTGTATTCTGTGTTTCTGTTTGCCTTGGTTTTTAGACTTTTTGTCTGGGATATAACTTTAAAAAGGTGCAGAATGCTACAGAATACCCTTGCTGGATTTTCCATACAGTTATCTCCAGTCTTAATTTTTGTGACCAATGGTCTCTATTTTGTTCCCCAAAATTTTGGTGATACATATTTATTTTCTGTCCGTGTGGGTTTATTTTTTATGCACTGATTGCAGAGCCACTTGTCTCAATTTAATTAAATTTTATTAACTTGGATTTGAAGGTCAATATTTTGATTCTCAACACAAACCCCAAAACAGACACTATAAGGTACTGTTAACATAACGTTTTCCCTTTAAAGTCTATGTTAGGATTGTTATTATATGCGACAGAGAATGTCATTTTTATTTTGCTAGTATTTTACAACATATTTCAAGTTTATTACACCTAGTAAAGGGAATTATTTAAATCAAGTGAATTTACAATTGTGTACTATCTGTTTTAATCTCTTGATTAAAACTAAGTATTTATTGACAGCTATATTGAGTCGCTATCCAGCCGAGGACTATGAGGATTTCCCTCTGCCTGATTCTGTGCCTATGTTCTGTCTACCTATGGGTGCTACTATAGAGTGCTGGTCAGCTAATGCCCAGCACCCGCTACCTGTCTTCTCAACATTCATACTGACAGGTGCAGCCGGAGAAAAGGTACACTAACATCTTCTTAATCATCAGATGAAGTTTCATGTTATCTTCGTATTTTTTCAAAAAGACCTCTGAATCAGAAAAGCTTATGTTAAGTAATAAAGTTTAGTTGAAAGTAAAATCATTGACTTGCAGTTGGGGTTCAATGCTGTGGTCAAATCTTTTCAATCTGTCAAGTGGCGATAATAGAATAATTTTTTAATTGTTTAAGACATGTTTGGGCTAGATATGCTATAATGTGAATTAAAATAATTATACAAAAGCATATTAATGTTTTTTTGCCTTGTCTTGACTGATTTATGGTTCTTTTTTCATTTGATGCAAAGAATAATGATTTTACAGTGGTTAAATTATAAGTAGGACTAGTTTGCATATTTAACCACAAAATAAATATACGTATTTACTTGTGAGTTTATCTGATCTATTTGCCAGCTTTATGGAGCAGCTGTAACATTTTACGAGGACTTCCCTGAAGACAGGCTCACAGATATTCAAATGAGACACCTGGGGTTGAAGAATAAAATCATCCGAGAACAGTACAATATAATGAAAAACGTCCACTTTAACAAGTGTATTTGTCTCCTCTCACATTATCCTTTCTTTGATGCATTTAAGAAGTTTCTTTTCTACGTCTCCAACATAACAGCTACAGGTCCTCATATAGTCCCAGTAGAAAGGTTGGTCTTCTGTGTTTGTCAAAAATGTCATTGTTGTAACAATTCTGTAACAGCATACTTTTTAATTGTTGCCCTTTTTTGGATGCAAAGCACTTTGATTCATTCAATCAAATGTATAATGACTATAAAGGCCTATATTACAGTTACAGTAAAACAATACTAATATCTTTAATATCTGTAAAGTTTGAAAAGGGCTGTGAACTTTTCCTACTGTTCCTACAATGCCTTCATTCTGGGGTTTTGGTGCTCTCTGGTCTAAGCGGCAATACAGATCCAATTAGTTGTGTCTCATTGTTATATTCACACTATACAAATACTACATATTTGGGAACAGATGTTATGTTGAATTTACTTGACCCAGTGTTTGGGACTGTTTTACTTAGTGCTTCTTATTAACGAATGAGACTGAGATTAAAGCCCTTTATGGGCATTGCTGGCTTCTGCTCTACAAGAGAACCTTTAAATGTGACGGCGTCAGGCATTTATTTTACTGGATAAAACTTAGAGTAAAGAGAAGCGATTATCATGTTCCTCTACAGCACCAACAGAAATCATCCAAACTTACAATTTTGTTTTATGCCGATGTAATGTATATTTTTAATCAAGTAGAACAAACAAAGAGTTACAATTTTACCTTATGTTTAAGTTCTGGGCTCCTGGGTATTATATCCTGTCAATTTTAGGTCATTTGTGATTTTGAAGGTGGCTTCATTTACTAAATGCTGTTGAATAAAACCCCAAATCATACAAACAATCCTTGGCTCATTTGACTGGCAGGCTGAAATCATGTTATGAGTGAAATAAGTATGAAAAAGTAGATAAAACTTGAAACATAAATACGAACTGGAGAAAATAAAAATGAAAAATATATTCTGTGAACCATGAATAAGTATGTTTTAAATGTGTAAGTTTTTTTTAATTGTTTCAGACATATCTCACACTTCATGTTCGATGTTCCTTACCCTTCACCACAACGACCTAGGATCCTTGTTCAGGTAAACAAGTTAAACTAGTACTATTTTATTACAATACATATACGTACTGGAGAGGAATTTTATGGGGGGATATGTTAGAAAAAAATGAGCCTGTTATGGTCTCTAAATGCATAGTGTAAATATCTTATGTTTTGTTAGCTCATGGCACTTAAAGATACACTGAAGATTTAAATATTAATATTTACATCTAACTGGTGGTAAGGCTTCAAACCCAAACAGACTGACTTTCACAAGTCGATCTGATCTTTTCCATACTTGCTATATTTCTCCTATTTCCCAGATTTTTCAGCATAGGTAACAACTGACTTAAATGTATCAATGCTTTTGAATAGGAATATCTGTTGTACTTATACATTGGCAAGCTAAAGAGGTGTGGCTCTTATTGTATTTGACTTTTTTCATAAATTATAAAATGATATTAATTTTTCAGTTAGGTGATGGTGACCTCTCTCTCTCTATGCCAGAAGACTCGCCCCTGCCACAAAGGTAAAATCTTGTTGATCATTCT
Source organism: Mopalia ciliata (assembly GCA_034783835.1). Taxonomy (NCBI): domain Eukaryota; kingdom Metazoa; phylum Mollusca; class Polyplacophora; order Chitonida; family Mopaliidae; genus Mopalia; species Mopalia ciliata. The sequence goes on from JAVFBW010118175.1 coordinate 11,170, forward strand.
TCTCATAAATTTTTATAATCAATATTTAATAATTTCCTATTTTGTTTTCATAGTAATGGAAACTACCCTTACCCTGAGGTACATTGCTATGCTGTGCACCGGGAAAAAAATCAGACTTCTTGTGTCATACTATATACAAAGTATCGTTCTCTAACAATTGTGTTGAAAGCCAAATTTGTGATCATTGCGAAAATATCATGTGATGTATATTCAAAAGAATCTATTTTAATAGGCTGATAATTTTTTAATTTTTTTATTTCCAGTGGTGCCTCCTTTGTGACTTTATTACGGAATTTGGGTCCTGATAATTGTATGGGTCTGTTATACCATGTGCTAACTGAACAGAAGGTCCTTATCCATTCCCTTCGACCAGCTGTGTTAACTGGTGTCGCTGAGGCTGTTTCCACTGTGAGTCACTTTAACACTATTCTGGCTTATATTCGTTCAGTAAACTATAGTCATAAGTTATCTTTTTGATATATAAGTATGCGTTCCAAAAACCCTTTGCAATATTCAGAAACTTTGTTTGTTTTTTTAAGGTTGGGGAGATTTGGGTTCGAATATTTATTACCAATGAATTTATGATACATAAACTAATTAAACTGCATTGGGAACTAAATACACAAGCCACCTTTCAAGCTTCAGTGTTTTGTTTTTGTTTTAGATGATTTTCCCATTCCATTGGCAATGTCCTTATATTCCATTGTGCCCACTAGGCTTGTCGGTTGTTCTCAATGCCCCGTGTCCATTCATAGTCGGTAAGTAAGTCTGACAGTCACGGGTTAGCAACCTTGTAATAACTTTATGCAGCTGATTGTAATGTAGAGTCATTACTGTTTTTCTTTAAATTGAAAAGTTGCTAAACTTGCAGGAACATGTGCAGGAACTTGATACCTGATCTCATCAAACTTGGCTTTAACACTAGGGTGTAGTGGATTGTATCTTTCAGCTGAACTGATATATTTCTATTGTCATACTTGTTATACTTCACAAAAACAAATAGACCAGTTTGAAATAATCCCAAATTTACTATGTACTGGAGTTTCCTTCTTCACACAGTCCAATCTTCTAAACTTGCTGATCAAATGTTTGTGATGGGACCTTTATTTCTATACTCATGGCCACACCATTTTTTTTTTTTTTTTTTTCAATTCATGTCCTGAAAACTTTTTTTCTTTTACTTGCTTGAAAAAAAAAAGAGTAAATTTCATCGATAGAGTTCTCTTTACTTGTATATGGACAAATAACTATTTTCTTTGGATACAATGATGCCACTGATAACATCACTTAAAGAACTTTGTATTTCCAACAAACCAAAATAGGTCACATTTTACTGTTAGAAAACTCTGCTCATATCATCTAAGTGAAATACCCTTGAGCACAGTCTTAAACACCTACATTGTATCCATCAATTGTTGACTATATGTTTTTTCGCTCAACATATGCATCAAATGGTAGCGTTAATTGTATATTCAGCCTTCTAAATCACTTGCTTGTATTATTTGAACCCTATTGCTGTCCTCTGTACTGTTACCCTTAAGAAGTGGGCTGGGAAGAGAATAAATATGGAAGTGGTAGGCTATTAAGTTATCAGTGGGCTATTAAGTTATCAGTTATCATTTAGAAAATGTTTTCTTTCTGTTCCAGGCATTGACTCTCGTTATTTTGAAATGCATGACCCTCCACCTGATGTCATCTGTGTTGATTTGGATACAAACACTGTCTGGCTGTAAGTCACACATGAAAATTAAGCTTATCTTTTAAAGGTTTGATTTGAGAAGCAAAATCGAACCTACAACAGTGAATTTTGAATTACATCTAACTGGTTCTAGTCGATATGTCGCCTTAAAGAACATGAGTTAACCACACAACTTGGCTCCGACATTCACTATGGTGGTTTTCTTGATATTAATGTTGGCACAGTAAGAATTGCATCATCTGCCCCCATATAAGTGAAATAAGCTTGAGTACAACAAAAAACCTCAATCAAAACATGTAAATATTGACCACCTAAAGGAAATGAATCCAATGACTCGACTGCTGCATTGCAAAATTCTATTATCTGTTGATTTTCAAAATCCCTTGAAAGTAAATTTTTGGAACATTAAATTTCAAGATTTTAGCACTGGATACACTGGATGTGTACTTTGTACTAAATCAGATTTTTTATTATGTTATTGTTTTTGTTTGATAGCCCTGATGAAAAGCGATCATTGAGCTGGAAACAGCTTCCAAAGGTAAGAACCTGTCAAATTCACCTGTTTTCATTACTCGCCTTTTAACGATGAGATAATTTTAACAGATTAACCTGACATGTTATTACACTCAGAGGACTAATTGTAGGACTTATTATTTTCCTGGTGAACCATTAATATTTATTTTGGGAACAATACATGACTTATAATGATTCATTGGTGTAAACCTTCATCCTCAATTTTATATTACTTGTAAGACAGTGGTGTAAATCCAACAGTTAGTGATGTCATCATATCCTGTAAATTGTCTTGTCTTTGTTGGTAAGCGGTGGTGGTGAGGGTGGTTTCCTCCACCTTTTGGGCTGGCACACCATCATATTAGTGAAGGAACCTTTAGTATGGTGTTAAACCCAAATCAAACACCGCCCTTTGGCCTGAGAAGGGTGATTATGTAGCTAACCTTTGAATACCTGTCCAAACTTACATTTATGTTTGTAGAAACCAGCCAAGGTGTTACAGGAGACGTTAATAAAGCTGTTTGATGAATGGACTCAAGTGCCCTCTTCATCTCATCATATATACAAAGACAACCGTGTGGATATTCCAGCATTTGATCAAGCATTTAACCGCAAGAAAAGAGAGGTATGGTAAAAAATTATTTATAGATAATTTGGAAATAAAGAAAAAAAAATTCTTAAAAAAAAAAAAAATGCTTTTATTTTAGAAAATTCAACTTGAAGAGTTCTTGTAATATGGAATTGCAAATACCTCAATGATCTTATCAAAAGTGCTGCATCATTTTTATAAGCCACACAAGCCAACACATGGAAGTTAAGCAGGAAAAAAAGTCACAGTTTGTCAAAATATGAAGACTATTTAACAAATTATGTTTCAGACAATGATGGAGTTATCAATTCAGGAAGCATTCTTACGGTTCATGGCGTGTCTAATGAAGGGATACAAGCAGTTCCTCAAACCTATAACACAGGCCCCAACTCTCTCAACTACTGCTGCTAACTCTCTCTTTGACATGCAGCGTAAGGTCCTTTCTTTCTTTATTGTAAATACTGTTGAGCTTTATTTATTTTAAAGAATTCTTGAAGAAATTGTATACATGTATTATTGTAATTCTTTTTATAGCTTTTTTCAAAAATGGTTTATATTGTAAAGCAAAAATTCAGTACAGCTTAAAGAAAAACAAGTAGGATTTAATTTTGAAAGTGAAATTAGAAAAACCTAACTTATATGTTAAACCTAACTAATAACTATCTATTATGATCAATAACAATTGATTAAACTTTTACTTTGTAGAGTTTTTCAAAAGTCGAGATCGTGCCTACCACAAGTTTTTCACTCAGTTCATGAAAACTCAGCTATTTATTCGGTTCCTGGAGGAGAGGTCTTTCGTCTCAGATAAAGATGCCTGTCTGGCTTTCTTTGACGACTGCACTGAAAAGGTAGTCATAACACTAGTTTTGTAATAAGAGAGAGCCCACAGCTCAATAAGAGAATCAGGGTCTGTCTTCATCTCATGTCTTTAATATTATTTGAATAGTGATCAAAATTATTGAAATAAACTTGTGAAAATTGTTTATTATAAAATACAATCCTAATTATTTTGTTAACAGAATATTGAGTATCCTTGTTAATTCAGATGTAAACAATCATTTTGTTCGTAATAAAATAATTTAATTATTTGATACGTTATAAAATGTTATTGACAAACTTCTTTGTTTCAGGTGGATGAAACAAGAGATGAGCCTAAGTTGATAGAAATTGAACCTGCTAAAAGGTTTGTTAATAACAATGGTGTTGAAAATTTAATAACTTTAATAAATAGACCAATTTTATATGAGTTAACTACTTTACAATGTGATAATATTGATAAG
>JAVFBW010118186.1:0-35338 GCA_034783835.1 Mopalia ciliata
ACCACACCCCCACCATTTACGCCGCCCTCACTCTTCTTTCTTGACAAAAGATAAATAATATTTTTTAAATCACAGAAGAAACTTATGACCAATATAAAAATAAAGCATTTTCAGTTTATAACAACTCTTAACAGTTGAAAAATCAATTTTCTGTGTATTTCGTAAGGAACCAATCGTCATTTGCTAATTTTCTCTTGGTTTTCATTATTAATTGATGGTATAATTAAACCAGCCACAACGTTGACGCACTGGAAAAAGTTGGACACACTGCAGAGTGTAACCCTGCATGTCCAAAGACATCACTCGAACCCAAAGTATTTCCGAACTTCCGGAAGTCCAATATATTCAATGGTATAAAGACTGATCAGCGGCTTTAACGTGATGTGGCACAATTATAGCTGTCACAAAGTCGAGCAGCAGTTCAATGTCAGTTATTAGGGCCGATAGTGGGATCAATTATTAACGTTAATCGGCTTTCCAATTACAGAAAACATCCACACGTTGCTATTACAAAAAGCCCCGGTATCAGTCTGGGCTTTGCCACATGCACATCGCTCCGCGAAATATCATTCATTTCAGATTGGCTGTATCGTTTGGATTAAATGGTGGAATCATCTCACAACACTCGTACCTGTACATTCGTTGTGTTAGGATAAAACTTTCTTATTTTGAACAGATTGTAGTTCAGAAAATTGTGTTTTCTGATATGCAACAAACTGTGTACCACAGCTCTTCTAGTCAAATGAACGAAGGGCACTCATCATGATATTAGAATTTTGAAATATAATAACAGCAAAATCTCAAATTAAAAATATTCTTTAAAATAAATAACATTCGTCGATAGAACCTCGCTATATTATTAATGCAAATAATCTATAAAAAATAATGCAATTGCTACAGCATTATTTATTTGAAGATAGCCGTGTATTTGACAAAATATTTTGACAAACTAATCAGAATAATAATAACGGATGTATACGTCTTTCATTTGACCCCTTAAACTTGGTCTTCCCTAAAAGTATGGTTTTTCTTGTTTGTTAAGTTTTTGTTGTGAACCTTGTCTTGTTTTTAATATATAGCTCGACTTTTTAACTGGTTAATTCAGAACGTACGAGTTCTTATAATTGTATGATGTTTGAGCAAGCGGATTCCAGTTTTTCAACATTTACGTTAACCATACTGTCGACATTGTGTAGCATATGGAGATTCGTCTATGTCAGTATATAGACAGGGATCGTTGTTTGCGAATTCCCATAGGCATTAACCGTGCCAGTTTTCTTGTGAATTTTCGAATGTATCTGCCCGACACGAGGAATGTCTTTCTACATGCTATGTAAAGTAGCTGTGCAAGCATAATCCAGAAGTCATTATTTGCTAATAATGCTCAATTTTGTGATTGCTATTGGCTAGCTTTATTAGCTACTTCTGGTATGCTGCAACTATCGTGGGTGTATTCTGAGTTTATTTGCAATATGTAAAATATTCGTGTCTTTATTTTAGCGATACGGTCCCAGTTGCCTATTTCAGGATAGGTCATGCGATGTTGCCTTGCAGAGCAATTGCCATATTTCTCAGACTTTGAATCATATTACTGTTCAGAAATGATTTCATTTATTTCTTTTGTTGTCAGAGAGTATTGTTTTTATTTATCTTACGCACGCCAGAGAAATTGTTCCCTGATTTACTATGGCTGACATGTTTGTTATATTACTTATTTCAGTTTTCGTTACTTAATTGTTCTTGTAATTTTATCGTCTTTTATATTCGCAGGGTCAGATATAGATGATGACCCAGGAATGGATAGCGGAATAGAAAATCAGGGTCCATTGTCAGAAAAAGATTTCAGTATGGATGGAGAAAATAGCAGAGATAGTAAAGATGGTCTTCTTCCCCATATTCCCAATAACAACAACACCCTTATTACGAACAATAACACTTTATCGCCGTCTGGGGCGCTGTCACCTTCTTTGGGACCACTTTCTATAAAGGAAGAGCCTGGTTTAAATGGCGGCCCGCCTAGCAACGGAAGTGCCACCGGAAGTATTGTAAACGGATGTATTTCCGGGAATACAGGGGGCGGGAATTCAAATGGTGCAACGTCAGCGAATAGTGCATCCAGTACTGGAAGCAGTGGAAATAGTACTTGCAATAACAGTGCCACAAGTAACGGTAGCAACACGTCTTTAGATATACAAGGCGAAGTAAATGGCTCCGGCGGGAATAGTGGCAGTGGCACCCCGGGGGCGAAACGTAGAGGTCCCCGAACAACGATTAAAGCAAAGCAACTAGAAACATTAAAAGCCGCATTTGCAGCCACCCCAAAACCCACGCGGCACATCCGGGAGCAGTTGGCCCAAGAAACGGGACTAAATATGCGTGTAATACAGGTAAGATGCCTTCTTCGTTCTCGCTGTTGTTGTTATCTTGCCTGTGTTGGCTCCATCTGATCTAGTTACTGAGTTCTTTAGAATGAATACGGGATAATCTTTTAGACTTTTATTGCTGTATTAAAACCATGAATATAAATAAAGTGATAATAACAGACTGGGGAAATATAGAGAAAATATTGTACTTCAACAGAGATGTATTTTCTATTGAACTACACACACTGTCCTACTTAAACTAGTTACAATGAACAGCATATATACTCCTAAGATTGTAGAGGACGTATAGGTCTATACTGACGTTTAGGTGTACACTATACCTATCTAATAGTTAAGCAGAAGGTGTGAATCATTCTATAATACATGGAAATTTCAAAGATTCCGACCAGCCTCTATATTATGCAAGAAGTTCGTTATTACTCGCTTACATATGTCATTACATTGGATTTGTTTATCCTGTTTCCTGATTGCCGTGGTAAAGTGCTTGGAATTCAATTAAAGTCTGCTTTGTCAATTCGGCGTACGCTGAATCTCGAAGTTCAGCAACCAGATGTGTTAAAATCACCTTAAGAATACAGGCATCGGGCCTTAAGGTCAAATTCCCCCATTGAGTTCCTGTCGTTTTGAATAGCATTGAATCTACTGCTAAGTTAGAGCTGGACGGTTTTTCTTCTGTCCACGCACGTTTCTCTGTTTATTCGAGGTCTCCTTTTTTTCTCCGCCGAATATCCCCGTGAAGGTATTCATAACAGTTTAACAATGAAGTTGAAACTGAATATCGCTGTACGTTTTGAGTCGGTTCCTCACCTTTTGTAACTTTACATTTTCGCACCTACCCGATTGTTGTGGCGCGCAAAACGTGTGTCGTCTGCTACAATCGAGAGGTGTCTGACTCACACTCTGAACATATAAGCTACCACTGATGACAGACTCTGACTGTACACGAGCAATGAGACGTAAAACTGCAAAGAGGTTCAATTGCATATCAAGTCAGTGATCCGTCCTTACGAGATATCATATTTCTCTCAAACTAGAGTGTTGGTTATTCTGTCCGGAATCTTTTGTATTTTCTTGGCAGGGTAACTGGGTTTACTTTTGACACTTCCTATCAATGCTAAACAAAATCTAACATGAGTAAAGTACTGTCCCATAAATTTGAATAACGTGTGTTCATGTGGCATCAAGTTCGACAGGTGTGCAAAGACTTTAGCATTCAGTCCCTAATACGAAGTGTTATCTACTGACTGGATTGTTACGCCTATTAAATTTCATGACTTGTATTTTACCTGCCCCAAGTTGATCGGCTGTGTTTATATAATTTTAACGCAACAGGCTATAATTTATCCTTGTCAAATGATAAAACTCCATCTGGAAGTTGTTGATTCTATTACAAATATACGGTGAAACTATTTTGTCGGATGCAATATAAAAAATATCAGACACAATAGTGGAGGCAGATTGGGGTTTTACTTTTAAATAGAAAAGAGGGATGTTGTTATTGAAGGCACAAAATACCTAAAAAATTGTTATGACCTTGGTTTTCGTGTAGGTTTTTCTCAGCACATTTTGACTTCGTTTGAAGTGTGCGGCTCGGGAAGACATCAAGGAAATATTTTGTCAGTTGACATTTAGACGTCCCCGAAAGCACTAACGAAAGAGACATAGTTAACCAACCCCAACCAGAGAGAGATCCGGGGGAGTCTACCTGTCAACGGAATTCTGGTTCACCCTGGCCAAGTGGGTTTTGAATTGATTTGACTTGCATGTCCGATACATGGTCCTTAGCAGCGTGGACCACAGCTTCTTAAATTTTGTAACTTCCGACTCAAGCTTAGGATTAAAGTTGGAATTTAATCTGACTTGAGAACTGGCTAGATTTTAGGGTCGCGTTAGAAAATCAAGTGAATGCAAACTGTCAGAATCTTGTCTCAGTCGTTGTGTATACCTTCTGGGGGAAAATGGGATGAATCGAGTCAGACGAGGTTTGCGCACCTGCAGAAGAAGTCTACGTACACAAATACTCATTGTTTCCTCTTTGCAGTTCTTTCAACCTTTTTTTAACATACATCTTCACCCGTGTACTGTAAGATGGGGTTTTTATCTAGGCTTTATGAGTCAAAATGTTTTATATGGACTGTGCTCACTCACATGTGACCGTCTACAGAGGCCGAGGCGTTTTGTCAAGTCAACAATCGTATAAAATCATGTACTAGCATAGTCAACCTTAACACGGTTAAACATGTTTAAATTTCACTGAAGCAGACGACACTTTTCGATATTGACTCATAAAAACAACTGGGCTAGTAATATCATATGTGCTCAAATTACGCAGGTATAAAGCTAACACAGTAAAATTGTTCAGCAACGACAACTTTAAGATATATATAATGTTTATTGCAAAGATGAGAATGATACAGTCGAGGTCGTATAGTTTTATCTCTTAGGCATCAATGCCCTTTATTACTTCGTCGGATTACTCTGAACAAAACGTTTTGAACCTCGAATTTAAAAACTACATTTTGCCTTTTCAAAATTAGTGTGTCCGTTGTAAGTTACAAAACACACCACTTACCTTTCTTACTTTACAAAATGGTAAAATAGTAAACACGTTAGCGTTCGTTTCAAAAAGACTGAAAAATCTGTGTTTATCAATAAGATTCCCGCTGGTAGATCGGTTCTACTTAAGCCAGCTTCGTTTGACAAACTCAGAAGTCCCATTAGACGGTTTATAAGTCGTATTGTACTTCACACTCGACAAACAGAAATCATGAAAGCTAAGCTGACCGAGCAAACGTTAGAGAAATTCGAATATAGGATACGATGCTCGCGAGTGTGGAGTGGTTTATTTGCCGACTTGATCCATGCCCAATTGATGAGCAAAACTTGTAGAATAACTAATCAGATTTCGCCTCTAAACGGGTAATTGATCAGAAACATAACAGTGGTGTCGGCAAGGTTTTCGGTGTTGGTTACCAATACAACGTGCCAAGAAAGAGTTTGCAAAGCGTATCATAGCAGCCAGGGGAAACGAGAGGAGGCGACAAGGCACGATATTGCCGCAGACCAAAACCCGGTAAGCGTGGTACGAATTTCGCCATAGGAAACGTAAATCTCTCCTGAGGATGGGTATTTATTCGTCTTGTTCCGGCTTTATGCCTCTTCCCGCAATAGATTCAATGCTCTTGACTATTCATCTGGGATTTTATTCAGGAAAATAGGCTCATTTTCATTTTCTTTTACTGCTTCTGTGTCCCTGGTCGTGTTCATATCCTCTTTTTATTTTCAGCTTTTACAGAGTTACATTAGCAATAAACCACCCTCATAAGCCTTCAAGACATTTGTAGAGCGAGACAACCCATCTATATAAGATACACATGTACACAAGCGTTTTACCTCCCAGAACATTTTATGAGTTTAATAAACACATAAAATTCCCCAAAATATAACTACCTATTTCTATACTAAGTTTTAGTTTATTACAACTATTGTGAATGTTATCGTCAAATTAGCTGTAAATTACTTAAATATTAGAACACTGTTAAACCGTTGATATAGTTTAGATGTACAAGTTTTCGCTTGGTCTTGTTGAAGCAAGACTTATTCTAAAGCCGGAATAGATCTGCTTATTGGTGAATTTCCACTTCACCAACCCAAGGATTCATAGTTGGTTTTATTTATTCGAAGACCACGTAAATTCAGGGTAGCGCATCTGGTCCAAATGCCTACTTGTTTCAGCCTGAAGTCCTTCGCTTAGAGATCAGTTTAATCCTACCCCATTGAGTGCAGCCATTAGGAAAACGTCTTCCTGGGGAAACAGACGACTCAGGTGCGAGGTCTCGTCAACGCCAGTCTCTTAGTCCATGGCCTGTCCGCTTGGCTGAAGCTTGCCGTCGATCGATCCGTTTTTATTCCGCATTTGTCATTGACTAATCCAGCCAAACTCCCAGTAACGGTCGACTTACTGGGAACTTTCAGAAACTCTAAATCCCCAGCCTTCATCTCCTGTTAGAAGAGTCGGCGCAACACGACCATCAAACCTAACTCGGAAATGGAGTTCAAGAGCGCGAGCTTTTTTTCTGACACGAGCACTGTCGTCTGCTTCAACGAATCCTGGGCTTTTAAAACCACGAGACCGTCTGCTTCACTGAGCCCCAAACGGCTAAAGGGCTAACATCATTCGACTAATTGTCTCTCGCCAAAGTTGTGCAGGACATTATCTCGCAGGCTGATCTATTTAAATGCGTTTCTCCACAGCTTTTGGCATAAAATAAACGCATGTAGCTAAACGTTGGAAGCGATATTCTGACTGACTTTGAGAGAAGTGTCACAAATATTGATACCAACGTCAAGTTGCACGTCGTTGACGATAGTGACACACACAAGACAACAAATTTATACTCCTCGATATATTTTTTAAAAATTAACATCTTTCATTTTAAGTGGGGTGAATACACCTTTAGATAAGTTGAGCAAAATTCCAGTCGCTTATGAAATGGCAACTATAATGCCATTGATTCAAATCCTTTGGTAGTGTCATAAAGGATTATTACATAACCTATCTTAGACAAGCAGGATTCTTTCTAGGTCTGTCGAAATTTCTTCACCATCAGACGGTCCAAGCACGTATCTGTACAAGAATCAAAGTATAGCCGATTCCAAGCTATCTCTGACTGAAGGTTTCTTCTGCTCATCGGTTAGTCATTTGTCAGGGTCAATGCATGTCAGTGACCTAAATCTGCGACACTCACTAAACTAGCCACAACAAATTCCGAACCGGAAATAGCTCCGCGGAAACAATAGGAAGCTCGGCTCACTGATGCGTGTGTGGTGCCACAAGCTTCCTGACATTATTCGAATTTGCTTTTTTAGTTGGGATTTCATATTGATATTAAGCAATAGTATGGTATTGTAGAAATTTCATACGTGTATTCAACTTCTCATCGACCATATACTATAATAAATACGCGGTCTGCTGCCGCTGTCTTATGACGCTTCGGCTAAGTGCGGTTCGTTTCATTGGTAGCAATGCTGTCTTTGTACTGGAGGAAGAGTAATTATCCAGCATTATTAAAACACTTTACATTTTATTTGTTGTGTGAGTGACCATTATTGTTGGCAAACACCGCAGTCATATCAATGAAATATCCTTGGGTGGTGCGTTAAACAAATCAATCGATCTTTGAATCAATCCAACAAGCAGGCAAGCAATCAGTTGTCTTTTTCAGCAATGCGGCATTTGCTGAAAAGATGTTTTATCAATAAGCGAAGGAATACACAACTCTTATCAACTACTGATGTTCTGTTGGCTGAAAGACATGCTCTCAAGCTACACGTTTAATTCAATAGTCTGTATTACGATCGAGTTATAGGACTAGAAATCACAAGTTGCACAAGGACTTTTCAAATATTGGTCCTAAGAACATCTGAGGACTTCGCGCTTTAATGGAATTTATCTCGGAGCCCTTTAACTTGAATTATCAGAGAAATATTGTCGTTTGAAGTTACTGAATTGAAATGAGTATGAACATTGCTTGTATTGTACCGAAACCGTGTAATGCCTTGTAAAGGGGACGTTAGCTTTATTGGCCAAATGAATATGGTATTGTTCCGAAATTCAAAAAGGGAGTTTATTTTGTTGCACTTTATTTAAGGTATGGTTTACTTGAATGACTACGGGATTAGGACCCCTCTGTAGAAGTGTCAGAAAAATCTCGACTGCTATGTGAGACGCCCTTTTATAATCTTTTCTTGTCTTTGTTCCCTTCGTGTTCTCCGGGACGCCTTTAACCCGCAAGCCCCAGCTACAGCCCCTATTCTGAAAACGACCCATTGAAATTCAAGTTAGAAACCCAACAGTGGCTTTCCCAATTCATTAATGAAATCCAAGATACATAAGCTTCAAGTACCTGGATACCTACTCAAAAGACAGTAGATCCCCATCCCCTGTTGTGTTAAGTACACTTGCTGTTCTATTCAGTTGGGATTCACACATACTCCTGTGGAAATAGTAAAAGATTGGAACATCAAAGTAGAAAAGATGAACAGGAATACGTCAAATTTGTTAATAAAATTTTAACAAAGTACGAACATCTGTAACAAAAAGTATAATAAGCCGCTAAACATGAAGCGGTAGAATATATTTAAACCAAGGTCTACTGCTATCGAACCTTTTAGTGTCCTACAAGTAGTGTTTTATATTCTCTTATGCATTATATGTATCCTCATTTAGTTTGGTAATTTTCAAGCTTAAGCAGATTGAAAAACTATATAGGCTAGATAAAAGCTTAACCGATCGCAATATATATATACAGTTTTTTAAGTACATCCCGTGAGCCCAGCTTCATCGTTCAGTCGAGACTGTATGAATAAGGTTCGCTTGAGTTTCACTATAGTTTGGGAAAGTTTATACGTTTCTGACTTCCTGTGTAAGCGTTAGTCGGTTACGGCACATTTACCGAACATGTGCTAAACTTTTTACGTCTTATCCGATTTCATATCTCTCCTCATGCGAATCGACGAGGAGGCTTTTTGCTGTCTCGCCAGACTTTCGGCCCTCAAAACTTCGGAAGCCCAGCAGAAACCGTGGCGCCCTTGGTGACATATTTCACAGGCAATCGTCTTGCCCTCTGACCTTAACAAACTCAAATCCTTTGTTCCAGGTTTTGAAGACTGTCAAGAAAAAATATTCCCATTTTAATTCATGGCTTTTTAAGTGTACATGGGGAGAAAATATTGTGAGCAAAAATAAGAGAGCAAATGCACAGTTTTGTAAAGGATATGTCCGTCGCTCTTGAGTTTCTTATTTTAATGTCCATACATACGAACTACTCAAGTAGACTAAGAAAAAAATAACTTATCTTCTGGATATTTCCTAAACCAAAAATATTTACATGTTTTAACTAATAAATAAATATATGTTTTGCAAATTATTACAAATTTGGAAAATGAAGACACACGCTCGTGGCTGTGTTTTTATGTGTGATGATCATCTATTGTTAATTGGTTAATAATGTATTGAAGGTTTTGCAAACCTGGGAATAAAATGTCCATTGTTTTTGAGCGAATAACCATCTCCTTAAAGGAAATCCTGTAATTTTAGTATTAGCCTATGATACAAGAGGGTCGCCTAAGCTGTTATTAAACTCTACGGTTACTTTTATCAATGCTAGGATGGCGGACAATCCTTAAAGAATATCGAAGTCCAGTGGGATTTTGGCGGAGTCCACTCAACAAACGCTTACCGTCGGATCGACCGGCAGTCGCTGTCTGTCTCATTCAAATGTTACTGATGCCCACTGAAACGTGTAGCCCCCAAGGGAATATTATCCTTAATACTGTCACGCACCCAAGGCATTTACACGATTTTATACCGCCCAGCTGCGGCCATTCTGTTCTTCATGACCAAGGCTTCCTTTTTTATACCCTAAGCCAATCGAAGTCAATTTGTGTTAAAAATGCTCAAGTTTTCCTTCAATGTTTGGCCAGTTATCCGCTCTCCAAAGTAGCATACGAAATATGTAAATGTGTGTTAACCATTGAAGTTTCAAAATTGTATTCATGCATTGTTATTTTTAATTCAGCGATAATACACAGTTATCATATTTTAAATTCTTTGAGCGACATTTAGAAGTTGAAATTTGCATAACAACTTCTTGATTTATTTTTTTACAGCGTTTCAATCCCAAACAGACAACCTTTACTCAACTCACCATATAAATAATCCCGTGTTTGTTAATTATAAGCAACTGAAAATGATCTCTGAAATGGGATTGAAACGTTGTGAAAAATAAACCAAAAAGTTGTTCTCCATATCAATCTCTTTCAAGTTTTATATTTTAAATTGTTAAACGTTGTATAGATCACAATGTATCAGTTTATCATTTAATGGCATTTGACCCTCAACAATCTTCTGTTTGTTGTATGAAATCCATCCGTTCCGTGACCACATCAACAGGGACGGTTTTCCAATAGAAGCATCTTAGCCCCATTTTTCACTTATTTTGTTAAATTCGAACCTGACCACACTGACAAGAAATCCGCTTAACTTAGTTCATTGATGGACTCACGCATGTGTTTTTTTCAATTTATTTATTTATTTTTTTATCTTATTTTTTTTTATTAATTTATTTGCAGCAGTAGTTCAATCTATAAATGATATGTAATAATGGTCCATATGGTTCCACTTGAAGGCTTTCATTGAAGGGCAGCGAACAGTCTGGTCCAGGCAACTAAGACACCTGAAAAATACATTTATAGAGATCATTTGCGAAAATAAACCCCTGTGGTATTTCTGCCGCTATAGGAAATCATAGTTTCCATACCAATGTGGATATTTATTCAACGTTCATGGCTGCATGGTTTGGTGAGGAACACGATGACGCAAGATTTGGTTAAATTCCCTCGAGGTAGGGCAACACCTCGGGGAAGGATCGCTCGGCTTGTTTGTAAGCGAATTCGGAAAAGATTTGGCAATGCCGGGTCGATTTTGGGGGCCATCAGCGGCCGTTTGGTGCCGTCCTCCGGGAGAACTCTTCCAGTCTTATCGCTCGATGTACCCAGCAAAGCGAAATCCGCTTTGACGTCTAGTTATCCTGGCGGTGATTGATGTCCAGTGGCAGGAAATAACGTGGTGATTTAGGGGCCATCTCAACAGCATGTTGAATTATCCACCTCCTGCTCTGAACAGTTCGATTAAGCTCAGAAACCTGATTGGCCGCCACTAAAACAAAACACAGATTTATGTCTAATTTTCGCATGGGCACCAATACCATAGATTTTATTTTCAAAAATGGCCCGATATACTTTTATGCACAGGGCGCCCAGTGCAATAGGTCTACCCGAAAGTAAACCTTCTTTGTAAACGATGATTTACTGGACAAAATGTAATAGCTGTGGTTGTTGTATATTGTTCTCAACAAGGCCAATTCCCAAAGTTACATAAAAATGGTATTTTTGGAACTTACCATATGTAACTAGAAACAGTCCGCATATAACGAAATTGTATTGCTTCTTAGATAAGAGCACAAATCGGTGTTCTGACTGTATTTTAATTTTATTTGTCCAACGATCCGTTTCATTGTGTATTTTTATGATTCACAATCGCTCGATTTTAAACAGCAACGGCTTTGAGACTGACGCTTTTTATCCGGTCGTAAAACACCATCAACTCCCCCTAACCCTCGAGGGTGCTCGTAAGCAAAAGCTTTGCGTAGAGATTCTCAATGTCATGAATTTTTGATCAAAAGGTTCAAGGGATGTTGGCCGCGTTATGTGCCCATTTGTCGCTTGATTCCAATGGCTCAAGCCGGGGTGATCCGATTTAGACCAGTTATCAGTGTTTAAGTTGATCGACTTAAGCAACAGCCCGCGCAACCCTGTCGATAGCGGTTTTATTCCCGGCTTTCTTTTCTCGTCAAACTCGAGTATTTTACAGCCACAATTAAAATAGTTTCCACAGAATAAACCGATGTCGAAGAACTATTCATTAAGTCTGAGGAGACTCGGGCGAACTAAATCCTATCAACCGCCCATCTTCTTTTGATTCTGAACATTTCTAAAGCAAATTGTAGCAAACGTTTTTGACTGTTAAAATGAGGGATTACAGCACTTTACCCAAATGAAAACCCGTAATTTCTTTGTTCGTATTTTTGATGAGAAGATTTAAATAGGAAGAGAGATTTGTTTAATTCTCATCATTATTTAATATGTTTTATCCTTTCATTTAAATAATGAAAAATCTTTTTGATAGAGTTTTAATAATTATTTAATTTTCTGGGTGCCTACCTTTGGTGAGAAATTTAGTTCATAAAAATGCATTTATCTATATGTGTTTGTTTAAATCAATTTTACATTTAACCTTATAAATATAATTGGGGAACATATATATCTTTTTTCAAAGTGTTTGTCTGGCGTTGTTAGAGGTGTTTTTACCGATGAACAAAAAATTAATTTTGCTAATAGCTAAAAAAATATAGTGAAGGCTACACTCAGTTAAACGAGTCCCACTCGATAGCCCTGCTGGTTTCATGATAAAAGCCTTAGCTATTTCTAAGCATTATTTTGGAGGATATCAAAGGACAATGGCTCTGTCAACGAAACACGTCTGTTTTTATTGGAAGCCCTAACGGTTATTGTTAGGTAGAGATCGTCTTGAATAGTTTCCCTTTTGTGAAAACTGTTGCCGAAATGTAGCCGTCTAAACCTGGGATTGGGCACGTTGTGAAAACCCCTTCGCTGGAGTAGTGTTACGACGGAGGTGTCAGGCATTGTTGGCCTGGACTTCTCAGAAGAACTTGGGGCAGGTGCTAGGGATGGTCCGATAGCGCCTTCTGGGCGAGATCACGAAACAACCACTCCAGAAGTTCCGAACAAAATATCCCTCAATGGCCCAGCTCATATCGCTTACACATGCCAGGGAGCCGCGTCTTGTCCCACAGCACGTTGTCAAGCTCGCGCGGATGCTTTGTCGGGCTAGTCCTGCTCCAATGATCTCTATTCGTAAAAAGTGACTGAGCGAATACAAGCTTGGGCTTTGACTGGGCTTGAAATGTATTTCACGACACAGGCGGGATACTATGTTTTTGTGTTCCGTTTGATTTCATTCTGTGTTCAAACTAAGCGAACTAGCCCAATGGTATAGAATCTGTCATTGTGAAGCTCGAGTCAAACTACGATAGTCCTTGGATTTCAGAGCCAAAGCTTTTGGGAAATTTTTAAAAGCCAGGAAAGGCCTGTAGACCAACGCAATCATAACGCACTAAGCGTATCTAATCCCACATTCAAAGAATTTTCATTGTTAAAACCGAAGAAAGCAAATCCAATTTTAAAATCTGCGTTCCCTGCTTGTACTTCGTGAATTCGAGAGCAATATTGAATGGCGCAATGTTGTTTTAGCGAATAATCCTTGATCAATGCCTGACTTTAAAGGGTTGGTATGATTTGACAACTTGCCTGCGGACATCCTAAGCTCCTTCTTTTGTTTTGTCGTCTGAAGAACGACAAACACCGGGCCATAGTGTTACGCTTGACTTACTATTAAGAGTTGATAACAATGCAAATTCAGGATATCTGCCTTTGCGGCACAATAGACACTCGATCAGTCGCTAAAATGTATCGATCCTCCGTTGATGAATTGTATAGCAGTACATCGAACAAACAAAGAAATTCATGTTCTTGTTAACAAGTGGAGTTTAAACACGCAGCACTCCAGGTTGTTCCCTCGACTAATTCAATTACTTATGTTTGCAAACTACAAAACCGTTTAAGCAAAACCACGAGTAGGTTCCTTTTTTAAATAAAACTCGACAGCAAATGTACACAGCTTTGATTTATGAGTCGTTAAGTTTTTCCACACAGAATAATTATAATAATAAAAAACATAAAGCAAACAGCAATATGACATTCAGCAATATGTTTAGTTGACTCTACCCATTACATTTTTAAAACTGTTTTAATTTTACTTCGCATAAGAATGAAGCAGATTGTAGGGGTATTACAGTTTGCGTCCGTTAAAATTCGTCTAATATTGTCTCTGTACGTATACTCATTACCTTCAAATATGAACCATTCAGACCAAATTTTAAGTCTAACAACCCATTTTGGCTTCCTACCTTGTCGGTCCTAAAGTCAAACTCCTGCCCTTTATAGAATTCTACCCCAGAACTGTCCATGGGCGTCTGGCATGCGACCAACTCACCTTCAGAAAATCAAGGATCTCTTGTACAATGCCGACACAGTACAAAGCCTACTAATAGCTTTTCGATAGGGTTCGGTAGTGACCTGTACTTCAATACAATTTAGTTCTCTTTTCAGTTCGCTTGGATAACGATGCGTTTATTTACTATCCGTTATCATAAATCACGAAAACGTCAACAGGGGTTATTGTCGCTGTAGAAGGTATTGCCCATCGGCATTCGATGCTATGGGAGGTGTAAGCCTATAGTTGGCAATACACGCCCCATACTTTTATCGTTAGTAATATGCCATTGTGTATGAATGAACAAATTTAACTCCTTTTCGGGCCTCGCACGCGTTACCAATTTGCTCTTCCTAATTCGAAGAATCATCAATATTTCGTTAACGGGCTTTGTCGATCGCGTGAGCTATCCTTGCTTGTGCCAATTATTCCGCGAAAAGAAGGCGATTTGCATGATATCCGGCCCTTAATGTCTCAGCCGTTGCTCGGGAAGCGGCACTCCATTCACGCAATACCTGTTTACTTCATATGTAACAGACATTACTTATATTTAGAGTGATGTTAATTACATAATGCATTACATAACTGTCAATCATTTCCCTAGCTGTGCGTAAATACATTATGTCTTTATTCTAGCCCTTGATATCTTTTCGCTCTGAAAGACAGATTCTACACCTATTAAAAAGAGTTGTTAAATTTAAGAGCCCAAACTAGGGGGAGAGCGGGAGGATATCATGCTCTATATCAACAAATTCCTTTAAAAAAATATTAGTTTATTTCACAATTTCGTGAATATTTACAGCATTTTATCATGATCAATGAACAGAAATTGACATTCTCATGATCATATGTCGTCAGATATGAACATTGTGAATTTACATATCAATTCTCAAACTTAAATACAAGCAAATATGTAACAATAATTCTGACTAATGATCTGTAATACCTTTTGTCTTGTTGGTGATATAAATATAAATACATTTTTTCAATTGTTTTGTACAGGTTTGGTTTCAAAATCGACGATCAAAAGAACGACGTATGAAGCAGCTTAGTGCGTTAGGAGCGAGGAGACACTTTTTCAGGAACCCCAGGAGGATGAGGGCGTTGCGGGCGGGGATGAGCCCACATGACCTAGACGATAGTCCAGAAATGATGGCTGGTCCCGGTTTCGGATACTTCTCAGGTATTTTTGTTTTTTCACGAGCCATGGCCTGATTCCACAAGGCATTTTTTATTTTAGTCAATATGTATAAGTGTTCTCAAATTTCGCAGTTTTAAATTTAAACATTTAATATTTGAACAATATTATGATAATGCATGTTTGGTAATTATTGTAGGTATAACGTTAAGCTAGAGACTAGATAGAATAGTCTCAAATTTAGTACTGTAGCTTAAGTCAGGAAAGTTGTTAAATATTTTGAATACAATAGTTATATATTTTGGGAGAAAACGTGGTCGTACACATTTGAACTGGAGGGAAATTCCTTATTTATTTGATGACAACATTGTTAAAAAAATCCTGCACAATTCACGCACCTAAGTAAAAGCCTAATTTAAACTCATACTATATATACATAAATATTTCCATGTGAGACATTTCTCATTTACACATAGATACATTATATACAAACTGGCCTTCAGTTTATAAAAATGTGTATTACTTTAATTATATTGACCGTCATATACAAGTATATGCGGACCCAAGCGAGCGCCACCTGTCCACAGTGATTATCATTGCAATATCTAAATAAGTATTTCGTGATACCAATTTACATACAGTCCACATCTGCTTGTCAAGTGACGAACCAACAAAAGAGACTAACCTAACAGAGGCAGAATCTAACTACAAATCATACCCAGGTGTCAAAACAAAATATTATCTCTTTTATTTCTTTTCTCACATTTAATCTTCACAATTTATCATGAAGGTCTACTGATGAAGTTGGTTTGCCCCTGGGGGTGGTGCGAGCAGCCCGCTAGAGGCTGGCGCGTTTTGAATATAGACTCACTGATAAACGAAATTTTCATTAAGAATAACAGCGTGCAGTATTTGCATTAAATTGTTTATTTAGAGAAAGGCTGAATAGCTTCGTTAATATTGTACCTATGTTTTCGGATCATCCTTAGTTTGGTCTCCAACAGGCATAGAGCTTCGTTAATAACGTATTTATGTCTTCGGATCAAATTTAGTTTGGTATCTAATAGACATGGATAAAATTCAAGGAATCTCATATTAATATTCTTGTTGAAATCTTACCATTTTGTATTTAAACAATTATTTATATATGGCAATATAAATTATGAAATATTGTAAATAAATTGTGTAAACTGTGTGGCTCGTTATTGATGTGTATTTGACACTGACATTGGAATGTGGATCAGCTGATAAATCATCTCATAATGTAGCTTAACCCTAAAGAGTCCAGATAGAGATTGACTTTAATTTGAGTTGTTGCTTTGAGATATTAGACTTAAACTGTTTATATATGTTATTAACCGGATAAACTACTTTACGGATACAATTTCTTTAAATTGATGATATCTTGTATGTTTTCATACATAAATTTCTAAAGTCATCAAATATTTAACATTGTCATCTACCTGCCATTTGCATATATGTTGGTCTGTATTTGCCGACATTTTTCTAAGTGCGAGTTTTAATTGTCCCAGTAGAGAAATGGAGTAACCAAGTATACGGAATAACAAAAAGGACTACTTGTTTGTATCCCAGATTAGTCGAGGCACTGCTAAAGTTTTATTCACCAAGGCATAGTCCTTGTTGTAAGTTTTCGCTACCTTTGTGTGAATGGCTTTTGAAAGCCTTTCGCAAACTGAGACCAGTATCAAATAGTTTCGGCACAATAGATATGTTTGCTCAACTCCGTTCAGTTCAACTTTGGCCTTCTCGGGGTAGATACAAAAGGCGAAATGAAAAGCAGACCGGATCTAGGTGTGTTTTTTTACTAAGCCATGAATATTGAAAGTGTTTTTTAAGGCTTGGTTCTTGTTGCAAATAGCAGTCTGTTCTGGGTCGTTTCGAAAAGGTGTCAAGCTATTGTACCTTCCTTGTTCTGGTCACTGCCTTGTTTGGCTAAGTCGAGAATATTTCTTCTGTTTCCTTTTGTTAGAAGTTTCGCTGAGATATCTAGAATGCGTTATGAAAGACGATCGAGGTCAGACCATTCAACTGCTTGTGAGTGTTTTTACAATGAATGTGGTGTAGCTTTTATTAAGGGCACAATTCAACTAAAGGCGCTGTCAAATTGTCCGGGGATCCAACGCGTGGGGACAATACTTAGACAGTTATGTCCGTCGCAGAAACCATTCTTGAAACCCCGACCTTCATTATTGTTACTCAATAGAGATCATAGAAACAGTTTCATCCTTGCTCTCCCTCCCTCCCCCTTCCTATCTCCAGAAAGACTACTGCTCCTGTCTTCTCCCTGATCATTGCCTTTATCTCTTCAGTGCAGCATCCCGGCAATGCGTGATCTTATCTGGTATTTGTTGTACCCACCCCGCTTTCCACACACCCATCTGTCAACTCTAATCAATCAGAAACTTTCCTAACAATAACGTGACAATGACAACTGAAAAAAGTAAGGCAGATCGACTTTATAAAACACTCTTTGATTACGTAAAAACTCGACAACAAAGGACTTCAAATAATAACAATCTTCAGTAATTAAAATATGTACGATTCTATGTTAAATAACGCAGTAAAGACTGGTATAGTTGGTTAATAAAGCGTCAGACAGTTTCTAGCACTTTTAGCTAACCCATAACTGCGACGAGCCATCGTTTCTTAATAAATACACATCATAACCGTGTTAGTATGTTTATCGCAGTGCCTAAATTCCTCTAAAATATTACGTTAAATTGTTTCCAAGTTTTAACAACAATTACTGTCTTAATGTAGTGTTCCAAGGAAACTAAAACAACACATCAAGTATTTTATAATGCTCCCTCGACTTTTCCCGCGACATCGCCCAAGAAGCTTGTCGCCTTTCGTTAATTCTGCTTTAGCGGGCACCTCAAGCCAATAAATCTTTTAACTAGCCCCTCTCACTAACACTCAATTCGGACGTAGAATTTTGTCGTCGAGTCCGTTATGGGATAATTATCAGTTGGCATGACCAGCGGCTTGTCCCCGATTCCACATCAATTTCTGATGGATAGCTTTGACGACTTGGGAGCAGCTAATCCATCGAACACGGGTGATTGTTTGCTTCGGCGACAACGGTTATTTCGCCCATCACGGAGTCAAACTGTTTAATTCAAAGGGTTTGATTATAGCTAACCACTCGATTTATCAGTTTCCAAAGGGAATGTACTCGCATCCAAACGATCACTGTCTTAATTCTAAAATAAGCCTTTTATTTTGCTGGTTGAGATTTTTGCTCAAAGCTCTATTAGAGTTAATCGTTATGAAGCTTTATTATAAACAATTTTACTAAAAGCATTTTCCTCCCGGTTAACCACAGTTGAAGTAGACACTTTTTTTCTGGGTGCGTCTAAAAAATTTTATCAAATTTCTTTTTTCCCTTTTGACATAGGAATAAATATTTCAGGGCATAGGGTGTTCTGGGTAAACGGCGAATATAATTATATCCCTGGCATATACAATTTCGCTTTCAGTTTGTGTTTTGCCAGGGTAAAGAAAAGGTATTACTCGCTAACCTATATGAGTTATTTACTTTATCGACTTTACCGTTTTCTATCCTTCATTATTAAACCGCGATTAAAGTGTCTATTGATTTCTTGCGTGAAATTTTGCACTTGCTATGTGGTTGTATTCGATGGCAACAAAGAGTTTTCACTAAACGTATTCAAGTGTTGTTGAAATCAGGTCAACAATATTTTATTTACTATGAGATTTTAATTTGATTTAGATTTTATGTTTCATAGTAAAATTCAGTGATTCAGGGACTCTATTTGATCGTGGTTGATTGATATGGATTTTTAAACGATGTGCAATTTTGAGGTAAATAAAGCAGACTGCGGTTTCGTGTCATAGTCATGGTATAATATAATAATCTTCATAATCTAAAAATATTTGTGCCATTTTCAATAGAGCTTTGTTTATAACCTTTGAATTGCAGTAATTATTAACAGCTTAATCAATATTACACGGTATTGGATTTTAGAACTTTAAAATTAGTATGCATTTTGCAAGAGTTGCCAGTTTGTATTCTTTCATCGTATAATTTTCAACATTGTTTGATCTACTTGAATCATTAGTGGATTGTTATTTTGTTCCCATAAATGAAGAATTCTTATCAGTTTTCATGCTAATCTGCCTAAAGGCACTTGAATTTTTTTTTATTTATAGACAGTATTTATCACTTTTAAACTTCAATGTTTACAATTTAGGAGTCAAATGATAACATTAACCCCCAACAGTAACAAAGAAAACCTTTCGAGCTGCTTTTCATTGGCACAGATTTCGTCGTCCTATTTACATTTGAAGACGTTTTTATGTGAGTGGATATGTTTTGTTGTAAACGGAATAATTATCACTGTAATTGGGGTGTACTGCAGTTCGGCTTTCATGGTCCATACTCATTTAACTTTTTAATGAGCTGACTTCTAAACTGAGATGTTTTCCTCGTTGTTTCGTTGAAGTAGTCTTTTAGTATTACAAGTGTATTAGGGTGTCAGAGGCCAGCAAAGTACAACACTTTGAAGACTGTCATCTGAGAAGCGAATCTTTAGTAAGGGGGAAACCCCGAAAACAAGGGGTCACTCCTTACCGGTCAAGGGCCCTCAAAACTCCGCATTCTTCTTGACAACAAAGGCGTTAGAAGACAAAGCAGCTGTCTGCTCTCTCGCCCAATATTAAGAGTTGAAAGCGTTCTCATGTCAGTCCTTAAAACTGCCAGTGACTGTGTAACTAGAACGTATATAAGGCAGATGCGTCCGTTACGACGAAAAATCACTGAATTGAATTATTCATAATTGTTATTGATACGCTGCCATGTGAGTGAAATGACCTATAAATAACGTAAATCCCCTATCAGTAAAACAAACGAACCATCCAACCAACGAACTAGCCACCTAATAAACCAACTAACCAACCAGCTAACCAACCAAACGACAAACAGGTTGTGGCTGTTTTGCAACGCAGATTTTAACAAATTACCTTGAGTATATATAAGTGGTTTATCCGACCACGGGATGTTGATTACCTCCCCTGGTGACATTGTCAACCTATATACAATAGCTATTGCAGCGTTAATACAATATTCTAACAGAAGCAAACAATCTTTGAAGAATTCTATACACAATAAGTTTTGTCGTTAAGCCTATAGGGCACAACATTTTAGTCACCACAAATTGTCTTGATTGAAAATGGCCACAAACCACTATCGCGAGATCAATGGATTTGAACATTATATTTTGTTCTACTTTAAGATCTCTGTACACAATAACGTTGTCTTCCAACATAAGGGACATTGTATTGTACTTTACCGAAAGTACAAAGCGTGATAGGCACAAACTATCACGGCTACATCATTGCATCGATACATTGTGTTTTGCAATTTTAAAAAAAGAAGTAACCTTTGGAGTTGTTTGTAAACAACAATCCGCACTCCTTTGTGTTTCTTTTATTGCATATTCCTTTTCGCAAGCAAGGCAGATAATACCACTTGAAGAAACGTTCAACAGAGCGAATGGTCGTTTGCAATCTTTTCAACTTTGGGTGTATCTTTCAGAGTCTGAGGCTGTTTGGATGCCTTTTTTCACAACCCTCACTATTTTTCTTTCATCTGAGTATCGACGTTCGGCTTCACAAGTGGTCCAGCAAAGTTTTGTATACATTGGTGTGAAACTTACACTTCAGTGTTTATACCCGCGAGTGTCGATATCGGTGTATATTGCATAGCCTATTGTTGTCTATTTCCTGAAATCGATAGGCTAACAAAGTTGGAGTACATTCATGTGTGTTACCGACTAGGGGACAAATGAAGAGGGGTGAAAAATTATAACAAAACAGTCTGAGAAAAGGGCTAGGATTCTCTTCCCTATCGAGTTTTATTTTCATCAATTCTTCCAAGGCATAGCTTGGTAAAAAGGTATTTTGAAAAGCTACAGTAACAGCTCAAAAGAGAATCTGGGGGACGCAATCCAAGGCGTGTGACAACAAATCCTTCTATTCAATTGTAGTAGGAAAGAAAGTGAGCAACGCTAACACTTCCGGCTGCTTTTAGCTCCAGTGTCCCTGCAAGTTGCATAACTTATACGAACACTAACGCGTTCAGCACAAATTATTGTCCATAACCACACACAGAGAAAGTTCCCCATCTTCAAATTTAACAGCGAAATACATCATTATTAACCAGATATTAACTGTGCATGAGTACCTCATTGTGGTCGTAATTATGAGAGAGACGCTCACGTATATATATTAACAACATTATATGACCCCAGAAACATCACTTATCAGACCAATTTTTTGCTTTTCCCATTTGCATATGTTGTCCGTTTAAGTGTTGTTGTAGTATACAGGAATTCTATCAAAACTGACGGTTATTTTGGTGGCATGGCCAGCCGAAACTCTCCTGTCTATAAAGTACCGTAAACGAATTCAATTATTAATCACCAAATGGAACAAATGACAAACAAATAGCTTCTTGCTTTTCTTGTATTCTTATACTCTAAGGATTTGCTAATATTGTTCCCGGTGGATGCAAGAAAAAAAAAAAATCTGCAAAAGAATATATATTTTGAATAAGTGAAGTGCTTGCTTCAGCCGGGATAAAAACATATATTTTAAATAAATTAAGAGAGAAAATGTGCTTGCTTCTAACGGGATAGAAAATATGTATATTTTAAAAAATGAAGAGAAAATAAAGTGCTGCTTCTAACAGGAGAGAAATTATATATTCGGATTACATAAAGAGAGAAAAATGTGCTTGCTTCTACCGGAATAAATATATATATATATTGAAGAAATGAATAGAGAAAAATTCCCTTGTCTCCCCCAGCTAGAAATATATATTTTAAATAAATAAAGATTGGAACATTTGTGCTTGCCTCCGCCCGGGATTAAATAAATATTTACATATATGTCCAATTCAATTCTCGAGACCCTCCCTTCAGGTAAAGATTATTTAAAATCATCACATAATAAAATACAAAAATGAAGGTAAAAAAAGATAAGTCAACCAAAACCGTAAAATGTTAGCTTTGGACAGATTGCATTCCATTCCAGTCTTTGAAAGACTTCGCGATGGCCCCGGTTTCAACTCTCTTCGGCCCATTGCCCATTACGTCTGAAAATTAAGTATCCATGAAACAAATTAGGTCAGTAGAAATTAGAACTTCATTAAACCTCGAATGACTTGTGTGACTTCGAAAACGTTAATTGAGATCGCTGTGAAGAAACCACGCACGGTCTCTTTAAATTAAATTAAACCTTCGTATCGAATTATCAACTTGGCCATAGTAATTAACTCTATGAATACGAAATAGGTTGAGCCTGCCGACACCATTCTCTTTATAGTAACCAATGTTGTAAAGTCTCGATAAATAAGTTGCATATCGTTTTATTTGTTGTATCGCTCAGTGGACAAAGTTTTCGCTGTTTGAGCCGTACGTCTCAGGTTCGAATCCCCGCTTAAGGCAGGTACACAGTGTCTTTGTCTGATTTCATTAAACATACATGCACTGCGGCCTGGGCAATCTTTCTTTTTCCTTCTGCTTATTTAGAATGATAAAATATATTTATTTTTCATGCGATTAAATATATTACTTGGATAAAATCAGCGTAGAATAATCTACAAATAATTAACAGATCATACAAAGAAATATAAGCTGGTTTAATAGAACTCAATGCTTTCAACCGTTGAATACAAGATGCAAAACAAATAAATTCGGAGTATAAAACTGAAAACATTTTAGCTCTATTTTGAATAACTTATGTTTTAATGCTTTTCTTCTACAAAGCTTTAACTTCATTTCTGTTTATATAGATGCGTTTTCTTTAGTTTTGTTATCGCTTTGTAACTATTATTTATCGCTTCAAGCTTAAACCACTTTTTTGATTGTAGACAACCAAGGATAAAAATTTTCCCACGCCCCAAACAACAATCTTGAAATGTGCATAGCAATTAACAGTTTTATCAATGTCTATAGAGATATATCCAATCCCAAATAACTTCAGGCTATCTGACATTTTTGTGTGTAATGTTGAACGTTTAAGTGACTCGATGACGAATCCTTTATCCAAATTCATTCATTCATTCGTTTATTCATTCATTCATTCATCCATTCATCCATCCTTTCATCTTTTCTATCCATCCATCCATCCACCATCAAAAAATTCAATCATTTATTCGTTCATTCATCCATTAATTCGTTTATTGATGGATTGATTGATTAATTGATTAATACATTAGTCCATTCATTCATTCATTCATTCCGTCATGTGTTCCCTCATTCGTTCGATCATTCATGTGTTCGTTCTTTCGTTCATTCATTAATTGCACAATATATCCGTGTATTATTTACTGTTCCATTTTACTTTTCAGATAATGGTCAGGAATTTTATCCCGGCTATCAAGGATACAATGAATTTTTCCAGGGCCAGCCCGGCGAGCCCGGGGGGCTAGGATTCCTACCTCCACAAGGTACCCCTCCCCTGGGGATGGAACCAGGAATGCACCCTGGTGGTAAGAACATACCTGTTTTCCATACATATACATATATATACTTTTTTCAAATATATATATACTTTTTTTGTATTACATACCAGGTACTTCCGGGTAAATGAACAGGACTCCATTCTTGATAAACATATCGCGCTGATAGAATTATAGCTTAGTTTTCCATTAAGCGATTCTTTAATTTACATGGTGCAAATGGCGATAAAGTAGCATTCGGTCTCTCATTCATCAGTCTCATTGAAAACAATATGCATTGGTTGAATGTGCTTACGGTAGTCAATATCCGTATCAAATTCATATTAATGTAGAATATTTTCATCTTAGCGATATTTTATGTCTCATCTTACGATAAAATGAATATCCGTAAGCAAATAAGCATTCAAATAAAATTTATGATCAGCAAA
Source organism: Mopalia ciliata (assembly GCA_034783835.1). NCBI lineage: Eukaryota > Metazoa > Mollusca > Polyplacophora > Chitonida > Mopaliidae > Mopalia > Mopalia ciliata. Next base: position 24,152 of record JAVFBW010118186.1, read on the forward strand.
ACATAAATCGAAAAATAAGATGTTTATTTTTTTAACAACTGTTAGTGTTAAATCACTACTTTGAATATGCAAATCGTCCTCATGTAAAAGTTTCAAAAGGATCGAAGGTGTCCGCAATAACAACAAACATTTAGCAGTGTGGTGAATCTATAGTGAAAATCAATTTAATCTCTTAATAGTAAAAGGCAATTTCTTTTGGCACTTTTCCCTGTTATGTGTTACTATAAATTCATGAATGTTTAAATAATTAAGTGACTTGCAACGCAAAGTAAAATAACACAGAATGAACATTTTATCTCCTTAGAATTGAAACCGGTAAAAAGCGAGGTTTTCAGTACTTGACTCCTTTCTAAAAAAAACCTGCCTTCCAATTAGAAATACACCGAAGGATAAATATAATCTAAAGCCCTAATCCATCTGACCACCCTTTCCGTCGAAGTCCACTACCCAATATATTACACGTCTGTATTATTGATGCTGGCGAATAAACCCATCGATTACTTTTGTCTGTTGTACTCCCTGCCGATGCAGTTTTCTCGACCACTGATTTATTGTATAACTATAGATTTCCGGCGCCTTTGGAAAAATACGATGAAAAAAATAACCACATAACCTTCCTGGCATATTTATTCCTGAATCTTTATCATTATTCATACATTTTATTTGTGTGCATAAAGTTATGTCAGCGATAAATGTTCACAATTTTAAAGTTTATTCCCTATAGCTTTGAAATAATCTCTATGTTTTAAAGATTTTGCGTACATATTTAGCATCGAAGCCATCTTAGTGGTTCTCAAATTGCGTGTTAAGATTTTAGCATTCCGGTTTTACCAGTGAATAAAATAAACATTTTTGTAAGAAGACATTTTTTTTTTAATTTAAACCTTTAAATTCGATATTTAGCAAGTCATCTTTTAACGCCTTTTATATTTTTGCAAAAGAACGACTATTTTTTTAAAACTGTTTATGCAGTTAAAGCTCTACTTCACTTTGCGGTTCAAATTGTTTTTATTTTTTCAATGTAAAAAATCTCGAAGGGTTAATTTATAACTGCTGATAGGTTGCTTTTGGATACGAGGAAAGCGGTAACTTATTGAGGGTCGAATGGGGAGTTTTTCGAAAATCTAAATTATCTGATTGTGCCTGTCACAGCTTCGAAGTATTTATCAACTCTTGTACCAGGAATTACAAAGCAAGCGCAGCCTTAGGGGTGCCTCCGGGGACCGGCTATGGTATAGATCGTCCGCTGAAACTGTTGGGGATTCAAGGAAAAACTAATGATCATTCTTCCTGGGCAGATAGACGGCAGTTATCGGGAGAAAATCTCAACCGCCGTGCCTCTTAATCTTCTCCCGGGTAACTGAGTTATCTGTCTCGAGAGTTCACCTCCATCGAATTCTTTCAGATTGGAAGCGGTTCCCTAAGGAACACCTAGCCACCAGTCTATTATTCGGACGTCGCTAGCCTGGCGCTGCAATTCGATTAACAGGCCGAAAGAAAAACCAGCGCTGGAAAAATTCGCTTTTCATATAGTAGAAGATCGCTTCATTATACTTCATGTTTCGTTCCAGTTATAATTTGGTAATTGAGTTTTTTGTCATCTTCGCTTGGTTCGGACACGCGGGAGCCCTCCAGGGACTTCTGAGCGAATTAATATAGACTCTGCCCCTCGCCTCTAAAGGGAACCCATAAAAATACATTAAAATTTGCAGAGACAATTATATTTTGTCAGAATGCGCCGTAGCTTTGAATTGCTAAGGATTCCCCATGACTATATGAGTCCTAGAAATTGTTCGACATTTCTGGCATCAAGCCCGCCCCCATCTTTGGGGATATCAAACAGATAGCACAGGAGGTCAGTATCATTGCAGTTAGATATTTTTTTCATTAATTTTGATCACAAAAAGATGGCATATCTTGTCTTCCGGGACTCAAAATTTAGAAGAGGCCGATGTAAATGATTGTTACATTTTTTGGGGAAACGAGTAAATAACGAGGGGTAGGGGTAACTGGGGAGGGTAAATAACGAGAGGAGAGAGGGGGTTCTGGGAATGGTAAATAACGAGATGAGAAGGGGTAATGGGGAGTGTAAATAACGAGAGGAGAGGGGTGCGGGGAGGGTAAATAACAAGAGGAGAGAGGGGGTGCTGGGGAAGGTAAATAAGGAGAGTAGAGGGGGTATTGGGGAGGGTGAATAGCGAGGGGAGACTGGGGGGGGGGTGTAATTACGATCCGAAACCGATACGCTGCCAAAGCATTGGCCACGTGATAGACCGACGTAATATAGAGACATATGCGATAAACAACGCGCTGATACACAGCAATGGTTTGAAAACAAACCAAACCCAGAAAAAACACATAGATTTAATGTTTCAACTGATTGCTAAACATTTTCCATAATTACATTCACAATTGAGGCACACCGCCTTCATATAAGTTTAAAGGCAGTCAATCAATCAATCCATTGATCAATACGTCTCATACTAAACTAGCAAAATTATCTCAACATAATTACAGAGTAATTTTAATAAATACTGTGACATGACACCTATTTGTTTACATGATTGTTACCAAAAAATATTTTTATTTCATGTTGAGCTCTGCTGTGGGTAACAACTTATATAAAGGCAGATCAGAGCAAATAAAACCCCAAAAGCCACCACAGAAAAAGCAAAACAAACCTCTTAAAATCATGACTATCAATAAAGTTAGCTGTGTGCTCCGAGCAAGTGGGATTAGCGAGTATTGACTTAGTTGTGGCGCGTACAAACAAACCACGTGGGAGGTTGCGTGATAGTCCGTTGTTTTAAACGATTTTAGAGATAAACTAACTAGAGCTTGCGCCCCTGTGCTGAATATCATGGCTTGTTTGTTCGACTTACTAGCTCGCTCCTGCTCCAATTATTCTACAGGGTCGAAAAGTCTTTTTGTGATAAGATGACGTGCTAATTGTTCAAACGTATGCAACAAAACGCAACATCTCGGACGTGTGTTTATTTATGCATGCTGTTCTCGTATTGAGAAAGGACAGTATTTGACGGTGTCTTCGGACAACACGGATACAATTTTATTTATTGCAATGTGGAGTTCAAAACCCGTAGCACCAGGTATGCCCCGTATCGCAACAAAAAAAAATATCGAAAACAAAACAAAAAACAAAGTTAAATATGTGTTGATGTTGTTGTTAACGAATATACGACGTCAATCTCCTTGAAAGAGAATAAGTTGTATTGAGTGTTTGTTTAGAATGACTGTTTATTTGACATCAGTTGACATCCTTGCGTCCGTATGTTTGAGTCATACTATAAATCAGACTAGAACGTGTACACAACAACGTGGATTCTTCTTTCTGTACCAAACCAATTAATTTGTTGACAGTAATTCCATTGGTTGCCTTTGTTGTAACATTGCCTACATTAGTAGTCAAATACGCCGTATCTCTGACTGATTTATATGTAATAATATATTCATCCATATTCCGAAAACATACAATTCTTTTAAATTTAATGTTTGTTGGTTTAAACATATTTCTATTTGTACTTGCGGAACAGTTGTAAGCTTAGAGCTTATAGTTATGCTCCGCTTACAGTAAAAAGATACGTACATGGCAGCATGAATTGACAAATAAAACACATTTATGTTAAACTATATACATATTAAGCTATTGTATATATTATGATATAATTAAATTGTCTGAATTTTTTTTTTTTTTTTTTTTTTTTCAAAAACGAATGATAAAGCTGAATTCTTATCTACATGTGGAAATGATTTTCGGGTTTGAATTATGCTTATTACATGTCATAGTCACACATGTTTCATGATACATGATTTCAGTCTGACATGGCCAGAGCTATTGAAGTACATCCTCATGTACTTGTCAGAAATGGTTTTAGTCTTTGTCCGTTTTTTGCTCGCACCTTCCGTGTGGAAAATGTCGGGCTAAATACTTCCCTTTGTTTTTAATTTCCACGGAATGTTGGTGTAACTCTGCTTCTGAAAAACTACCCATCAGCTCTCTGTGAAACCTTTCAAATTGGATGCACACCACTTGTTACTGTCGATCAAGAAAGCGTCATGATGAGGATTTCTTGGCTGCCAACCATGAAGGGGGCTAGTGCGCTCCTCTCGGAAGAAAAGCCCAATCGGGAAATCTTCGCGAGGGGGAGAGCTGAGAGACGCTCTTGAATGGTTCCCAGCGAAGCGAATCTGTTTTTCTAACCGGCTTCCATAAACACGACCACAGACTCTTACTAATTAACATGATCCAGTTAATTGCTACAAGACGCTGACCACGGCTTGTTTTCGGAAACAGGAGATGAAAGTCTGCCTGGACACTCATCCGAGACCGGGAGAATTTTTCGGGTTTCTTGTCTCGTATCCCGTCTCTCGAGGCAATTGCTTAGAAGGCGTTCGCATTAAGACAACATTTTCGTTTGTTTAATTTGTATTCCCTGCAGATGTCCGACGACTTATTTAATGTAGATATTTATTACCAGTTGCCTTCAACAAAAAAGAGGTTTAACTCGAGGCAACAACAGACAAGTCTACAAAAAGTTATTCAACCGTCATCGAATATCTATTACGTGTATTGCAACTCTAACGTAATAAGAATTTGACATTAATTTTTACAAAATACATCCACGATGCACCGAAGGACAAGTTGTAAAACAATCGGTTTATTTTGTTTCCTGTTTTATTGTTTCGCGTTTTCGTCCATTCAACTCATTCTATCCATTTAAACACAAAAGGTTAAGCTATACACAAGACTCAAGGATAATCAAAAAAGTATTTAATAATTGTCCACATTTCTCTTCCAGTGCATTTCTGTCTAGACAACCATTTGACGGTTGGCAACGACATACGTTTGTCACATTGTTATTGCCACATACCTTCATGTAAAAATCTGGACGTCTCCAGAAAACAAATAAATAAGCAGCCAGACAGACTTGCCCTATCTTAGGTTTTATATCTTACAAGATACCCAGACTAGAAGTCTCACAGACTGTTCGACTTGATGCGTCTCGGGTTATCGCTATACCCATCATTTAAACAATCCTGCTGTTTGTTGCGAATATGTTTTTTTCTGGGAACACTACCCGACCGCCCGCAGTCTAACGTCAAAACTGTTTTTTTCATATCTTTCTAACATTAATATTCCGCATCCATTTTGTAGGCCGCCATTTTTTTTAATTTGTTTTGCCTTGTCGTTTTATTAGTTGTTATATTGAGGGACAAACCTCGAAGTAAAGTAAATACAATACGATAGTTAGAAGCGCTTTGTTTTCCGATATATTGATAACGAAATATAGCTTAGACAATTTAAATGTCGAGTCATATTATAAATAACAACAACCATATGACGCGGGTTTTGGATTTTGTGACATTTACTAGCACACTTTTGTGATACAAAATAAAATACTTACCGACTTTTACTGGTTCGGTTTGCAATATTTATAAACGGAAGTAATACTGTAGCGTATTTCAGGGCTCCAAAATACTGTTATGTTGTTGCATTATGTAAGCCTTCTTACGAAAGTTTTGTCCTTGCCCCAAAATAAGAAAAAAACTTATATATTTTGTAATTGACGTAGAGATTAAATATACTCTGATTCTAGCCATATTATATCGGCCTACAAACATAAGTACTATCTGTAGCTCATGGGGTATAAAGAGCTGGCCCTGACTGCCACAGACCCGGGTTTAGTCGTAGATGATGTCATCCAAATAAATTTGCATAATATTGTATCATATAATTATCAGTATGTGATACCACCGTGTGACTACCGTCTGAACTTTGACCTTGTCGCGACTACTTTTTGAGATGACGTCTGCCCTTTTCACTTTAAAGAGGATTATGATTATGTAGGCTGGGGAATATGTTACAAACATTATGCTGATAAAGTTACACAACCGCAATTTTATGCATAAATTACATTGATGCATCAAGGTTTAAAAATATTAGGTGACGTTTGCAGTCTCTTTCAACTATTGTCAGGATCAGAGTTAATAGGAGAGCTTCAGTTTCGGGATTAGAAGTTTACCGTTGATCAAAATACCACTGCAAATATACTATTACGGAATAAAATTGAGACCATCCATAACAACTTTTTCTTTGTGAGCCTTTCCACACAATTCGCTTGAACAGTAGGTGTGAGGATCAAAGATATGTAATTTACCCTTTATATTCACGAAAGAAACATTTACACTTAAGATTTTGCATACATCACTTTTGGGAGAGATTTGAATATGAAATGACTCCCCAGCTAGGAGAGTCTTCAACACTGGCGAACTGACGCTGCGTCATTTCGTGTCCGACTCAACAGTCTGGGGATCTGACTGTCGAATGAAGAATGGGCTGCCCTCGAGTTGTAGGCAGATGGTAATACGTTACCCCAACCCAGAACTTTGGAAACAAATTGCAGGACGTGTTTGGAGGAGCTTCGCTGACAGGCTTCAGCGGATCGGAAAACCTGAATGTAGACCAAGATATATTGCCCTTAAAAACATTTCTGGCGCGCGATTCAACTCGAAATCTCTTCCGGACATCGGATTCGATTTCACTTCGGAATTCTAAAATGCCTAGATAGTCAGTGGATCTCGTGTTAGTATTTAGTGTTAGAGTAGATAAAAGTTTAAAAGAAAAACAGATCTAGACTTTCGGTTTGATAAATGAGAAGTTGTTTTACACAGCAGCTTTACCATTATTTTACTGCCAGATGTTGATTCTAAAAAATTGTCTACGGGAAAGTGGACGTCATTTTGTTGTTTGTATAGTGCGAGTATTTAACAGCAGCTATAGTGGTATTCTAATTTTAGTGGTTATTTGATTTTATAAAAGGGTTTGTCTTTGTTTGTAAGCAGAGGCTTCAGTTGGTTTCTTTCACTGTTGGGGCTTGCACGCCGCCATGTGAATGAAATAACCTTAAGTATGGCGATAACCTCCAATCCAGTAAGTAATCATCTTGGAACAGATACGTGTGAAGAACATTTTGCGATGGATGTCCGACCGACCTAATCATTAACAGTAAACGTCGACCACATAGATAATTCCGCCAACCGGCCATCTAGCATAATAAATCATGCTTTTTCTATTTTTGTGCATAAAAGTCCGGCTTCTTTTTAAAGCCTGGTTGTCCTTCTGACACAAGTGTTAAGAGTCATCATGCATTGCCTCAGATTAATGTATTCTCCATTTTGAACAGCTCTTAAGTGATCTTTAAAAATCCTTTGCAATATGTTAAACCCCATTTTCTTAAAAACATATATTTTTTATTCTATTTCCAACATATACTTAATCGGGGATTTTGCTTTACTTTACACAAGGCTTACATCGACAGAATATATAAATTAGAACATTTCTTAATTATGAAAATGCAAACAAAATGCAATCGCCCGTATAGGAAAATATTCCTGATATATATGAAATGTATTTATTGCATTTTTCTCTTCATAAAGCTACGATCCGTTAACATGTGAACTATACGAACAGCCAAAGTCTTGAACTTCTGTTCAACAAAGAAGGGTATGTTGGGTCTTTCTCAGTGCTGAAACCGCTATAGGTTTTCTTGTGGCTGTTGAATAAAGAGAACAAACCCTGCACTACGTCTATGATTCAGATATGCAACACTTATCTGTTTAGAATTTCCCGTTGGGTGAGACACGGGGACAAGATAGAACTGGTAATTCTCAGGGTATGTGAAAAGAAACTCAATAACTCAAATCGACCGCAGAAAATCCTTTTGTAAGCGTCTTTTAATACCGATCTCGACATCTGCTCTGTTCAAAGCGCCTACCATTTATAGAATTTTGTCGCCTCCTTCGTTGTTTGAAATTCAAGACACGGGCCGAGGATAGCTAGTCTTTTGAGGGCCTGCTTTCAAAGCCAAGATCGGTAACTGTCGATTTCCCTAGCGCTTTGTAAGCAGCAGAGATGTTCCAACCATTTCATGTGCAATCTTGATTTTTCAACAGTTCTATTCATGACGAGTCCAAGGTAGCTCAATCTTGTAAGCTGGTCAAGTGATTCGATGGTCTGAGGAGAGCAATAGGAGACCCTCTCCCTTTACAGTTCTCGGTCTCTTCCATCAGCCTGCTCCCCCCTCCATCGTGTTCAGCCAAGGTGAAATCAACGTCAGTAAGCAACATCATCATTCGATCGATGAACACTGAATGGTTTTATCGATATAACGTATAAGTAAACTCTAACATCGTTCACATATATGTTAAATAAGCTCGTGCCTTAGAGATAATTAGAGATCACAGTGTATATAAAATAATGAAATATTAATAACATTTTGAACAGCAAAAATATACGCAAAAACCAAAAGCACACAAATCAGAGCAACATTTGCTCAAACTTTTATAAAGCTGTGCTGTAGACTTATCTTTTAAACTGCTTTATAAGCAGATGAGATACTTACCTTGAACAAGCCTTGTTTTATGCTGTTAGATTTGCTTTGTTTTTGCTTTGAACATAGCTCTGAAAACATTTTTTAAATTCGGCTAAACTTTTTTTGGTTAAAAGAAAAACAGTATATATAAATATTACCGCCTCTGTATGTACTTCAAATGTATTTGCACAATACACCATTCGTTTAACAGCTCCTGGTTTAGGGTAAAATTTATATTTTGTGAAAACCGCCTGGCTCATTTTTTACTATCAATTTTACAGTTTCGTTAAATTATTATTTTTTTCTATAAATATGCTGTTTTCACATGTTAAGTTATACATTAAGTTTTTATAACTACAGTATCATTTGCATGCTTCCGTATTTTAAATATAACCAAGGCCGTGTTGAACATATTTCATATGTAGCCTGGTAGATACATCAACCAAACTTCCCAGTAAGTCGAAACGTTATCCCATTTATCCCGACTTTATCGTGGAACTACTGCTAATTCTCTTGGACAACTCCTACATTCTCCAACCGGTTTATGTTCTTTGAAGTATGCAGCGATGGGGTTATCGGACTTATACAATCAAACATCCCAAGTCTCATTGTCAGATCTTCCTTTGATAGGTAAGCTAGATCTCGGCTTGGTCTTACATCGTACTGGTCTGTGTATCGGGTGTTTTTGCGCTTGGATTGCACTGTTTGTGGCCGTTATCGACTGCAATTAGGGGAATGTACGATCCTGTAACGCAAACCTCCCCACTGGGACTTGCCGGGTACCGTTTATGTAATGAGACAGGATGCCTATCGCTGTGATAATACTAACAACATTTGGACAGCTGTTCCTCCCACCCATTACCTTATATCAATGACACTAGTCTTCAATCCTAAAATACGATACCTAATTCTATCGTCCAGCCATTCCCTTGTGGTTACAAATTTGGTACGCTTTCGTCCAAACGGTGGTTTAAATGTCAGGTTTGTTCTGTTAATTTCTTATTCATTTTGCTGTGGTCTCTGTCAAATAGTTAAGACACCTACAAAATGTATAAAGTCAGATATTAGGAACAATATTAGTAGGCAACTGTGTCTTGGTGTCGACACTTTCTCAAATAGTATCTGTTTTAAGGTCGTGTTAACCATAAACAACAACAACAATTTTTGCTATAATTGACACGTTCTAAATGAAACCCAGATTGGCTGATATAACCTTGTTCTTAAATTGCATATAAAATTATTGAATGGAAAGTCCACTATTTTCTTCACATTTGCTTAAGCAATACAAGTTTGATTGTGACGTTAAGCACCTATAAATAATAAATAAAAGCCCTTTTAAAGTTTTATTGTAGCTTGTAAATAAATCCATGCAAAATTCATGACGCGTGTTATTTTTCTCTTTGCAAAAGTTGCTTTGTAGATCGGCATCAGTTTACATGCTTGGATATTATTAATGTTTACGCATTGGCTAGTAAATAATATGGCTCGTATTCGACCAATTGTAAAGCATGGCGCGGTCTATATATTCACTGAGCGGTTATCGGCAAAGAATGTAAATCTACTCGCTTAGTTTGTTAGCTGCCAGCTGGGCGCGGAATACATCTCCGCTAGGATATCACTACAAACCCCCTGTCTGTTTGCGTTTATGTTCGAAGCCCCAGGGCCCGAGAATATCACCGGGCGCTTTAGGTGTTGTTCACGCCGACTAACTCGTATGATTACACTGTAATTGAAGGCAAATTCCGGCAAATGGAACTTGGTATTGCCTTGCCCTGCTCTGGGCTTCTTAAACCAAGACGACCGACCACACAGAAACTGACGTCGCCTCCCATAACCATAGCTACAATTGTAACTGGACAATAACTTCACTCTTTGTTGAATCGAGAAGACGAGAATACTGCAGCACACAAAGATAATACCTTAAAGTTATGTCCTCGAATTTCTTTTGAAGATATATTTCTTGTCCCAGTTTCTTGCAATCTAGTGAGACTTGGGTTATATCTATTTGTTTATCACGCCTTGTGGTCATCAGCAGCCAGTCGAATGTAGAATGTAAATCTTTGATCACCGAGCTCCCAAAGTATTGTATCGCTATAATACACATCATCCTTTAGTACTCAATGAGCAAGAATCCTCTTTGTTTTCATATGAGAATAAAAGCCAATCATCTAGGAAATTTTGACCATCATTATATTATTTATGTTTTATACAAGTCTAGCTGACCAAGTTTTGCCCTGTAGTAATTGTATTATACAGATTGTCAAAGCGGAAGTTGATGATATATTATGCACATATTCCCGCATAAACGTGAACACTGATGCATGTTTAATGCTCGTTGGCAATTAGAAGGTAACCAGTTAAACAGTAGACTATTTTCTGCGCGCAAAACGGTTAAAAGACTGGATGTACGTTGACTTTTCTTATGGCTTTTGTGATTTCTTAATGACAATGACAACCGAGTATACATGTCAGTTGAGTGTATTTTTATAAGGTTAAGTTAGCATTTGTCTACTCCGGCTGCCAAGTCATCCTTCAACGCCTTGTAATGGTGTCATCACCAAGGGAGGTAACCGATATCTAAACTTTCTTCGCCTACACAAGAGACCGTTGTTGTGAGCCGAACAACCCTCGACACTGAATACAAAAATGTTTAAAATAACTCTACCACTACACAAATATGCCAGTGTATGCGTAAAGGGTGGCGAGAAAATTCGACAACCAATTCTTCAAAAAGAGTTAAATAATTTTTTTTTTTTTTTTTTTTTTTTTTGTTTTTAAGAAAACTACCCAATTTAAA
>JAVFBW010118187.1:0-24884 GCA_034783835.1 Mopalia ciliata
TCATCAATCTCGTTGCGTTTCAGGAGATTTCGGAGGTAACCTTGCACAGTTCTTAGTTGAGTCAGCGTGGGGTCTCTTTTGAGTTCTTTAAATTTCTTCTTTTTCATCTTTCTTTGGAGTAGTCACCTTACTCTATTAGCGAATCTCTATTAGACAATTTTTGTAATGAGGGACTTGGAGATAATAAACTAGGGGTATTAATTTGTTCCGTGCCTTGGTATGACTTTTTACTTATTCCTGGTCGGACACTCTTGTTTCTCATACCCAATAAATATCAATTTTGAAGCAATTTCAGCAAAAACTCAAAGTATTTTCCCTGCAATAGACATAACTTTAAAAACTTCAAACTGGTTTTAATTCAAGTCAATATCGAACAGTACATGCTGACGATAATTAAAACATAATACACGCATTTTAATGCCTAAATGCCATGGCAAATGTTGCACTATCAACGTCTAAAATGTAGGATTTTGGAAGTGTTAGATGTCCGGTCATGTTCTGATGAGGGTGCCAAAGATTCCTCATTGTGACTGAAATTTACTAATTTATTGGTTAAATCATTTCATGCTTTCAGTTTTAAGATAACAAGTCTCATATCAAATAGGTAACATATACCGTGATATGCCCGCGGCGTACATCACATGGTAGCTCCGGCAATCGAGGGGAGGGGGGGATTTTCAAATATATAGGAAGTATCCTGTTAGCGATGTCTGAATCATGATAGGTTTAATACTATATTACACTTGGATCTAAAACCCAACAAATCTTCTCTTCGTACCACGTGGCGAAAGGAAAGAATTCCATAATAGATCCTAAATTTTCGAATTTGGCTCAAATTAAAATCTGAAGCTAGCAACCACATGAATACATCTGTAGTCGTTTGCTTAAAAATACAATAACATAGTCATTCGGTTAAACGTTTTTTGATTATTTTACGCTCATTCATATTTGGTTCCAACTCTGTATAGCATGTGGGAGGATTTTCCACCATCTTCAAAATTCACAGAAAGTAAAGGGTGAAAAATCAGATGACAATAGTTCTTTCTAAAATATATCAAACCTACTTGTAACGTCGAGACATTGACTCTAAGATACACTTTAACCATCTTGTTTTTCATTTCTTTTATTTGCTGGTCCGTGGCATACGTCGCCCCAAATATTGGCGGAATTAATGTGCGATAGTCTGACATAGCGTACGAGAGTTGCCATTGTCTCGTCGGCTATAAAAAACTTTCGCGAGAATCCGATTGAACACTAGTGCGCAAAGCAGCCGTTTCTGGGAACCAACTGGGCACAGCTTACGCTCTAAGTCACCTTATCTCTTATAACATGGGCGAGGGGAACAATGTCGTCTACACTACTAAATGTGGAGTTCCACACTTCTGGTTGATGGACTTTTGATAATATTAAAACGTGACAAATAGGTGAATGTCGATTGTAATAATCATCAAAATCACTCATAGGCCTGTTATGTGCATAGCGGCTTATAATGAGAGATCCCGGAGGATGTCTAGCCATGAAGGCAGCCATTGATCTGTAAAGTGTATAACGGCCGAGTGCGAGCTCCTTGGGGATTTGTGACCGCGAAGGCAGTTTTAACTATATGATAGGACTGACGCTATGGAAATTAAAACGCTAAATGACATGCACCGCCGAAGACAGGTGACGCTAGGCAGTGTCCTTTGAAGTCAGTATAACTGACCAGCTGGCACTGTATATTCTGCTGAAAACTAAACGATATCAGTTTTAAACTCATATGGTATACTTAATGTGGTTAAAAACACAGGTGCCTTTCTCTGATGAATCCAATCTGCCTTTAAGCACTATCAATAGAGACATACAATCGACAAAATTAACACTTTCCCGACAATATTCTAAACATATTAGTAACGCTGTAAACTGTTGTTGTACGCAGTGACGTTAACAATAAGCCCTCTTTAAATAAATCGTTCCTTCTGGACCCCTTGGTCGATTTGCGGAACACCCGTTTTATTTAGTCTCTTATGTAGAAGAATATAAATATGTAGCATATATCTGTAACCATTTGAGTTTAAACACTCAGCATTACCTAAAAGTTAATATGGTGAAAATCCAATTATTTGTTTTCAACATCAACAGATTTATAGAAATACGCCTTGAAAAACATAAAGCCTGCTAAAAAATTAAGTGCAAGAAATAGGCAATTAAAGTTTTGCGACTTGAATAAATGATCATTGGAAAACTGAACAAAAGGCTTCAATATTACCGTTTTTAGTTAGAATTTTGAATGATTTTTCACTATATCGCTAATGTCCTATCCATGGAAACGTCATATTATATTTTATCATGAAATAACTTTATAATTAATAAATTTTTAACAAATGATGAAGATTGGTCTAATATTAACAAAAAGTTCTTTTATTTTCCATTAGGCAAGCCCATCATTCGGTCGTCATTAATTTGTTAGACTATCATCCGGAACGTACGCCTTCTGCCTTTATTTGGAAAGTTATTTTGACAGTATAGCTACATTATTAATCTGCATATTTCTTACAAATCTGGAGCACGATCTGTGTAACGCAGATCCATGTTTTAGTATAACTGGCATAATGCTGGACATTTACACATAATTACGATTTTATTAGGCTTATTATGACAAGCAGTTTTATCACGTCTATCATTATTTTACATATTCTGCATGTATGGAAATCATTTTCACAATGAGAATAAAGTAATTTATTTTACAACTGTGAAAAGAATTTCTCGCGTGTGATTAGAAAGATAGATATGATAAAACAGCTTGCCATGCGCCCAAATATACACACGGATCTTCAAATGTTTGCCTAAAACGACAGGACTAAATACAGGTGTGATTCTCTCAATATATATAAGATGAAAATGAAAACATATAGACCTGTGCTTTAATGACTTTCAAAGTTTGCCGCAAAATTGCCTCTGTGAGGACAGATCTCAGAATAAACGGTAGTAAATTGCTATTGTTTGTAACTTATGTACACCAGATAGTTTACATACGAATATTAAAACTGTGTATATGAAAGATGTTCTAAAACTCAAAACAATTCCGATTTGATTCAATCCTCTTGCATTGCGATTTGAACTGTATAATGTGGGTGTATTTGATTAAAATAATTAGATAAGGATTGTATTAGGACTGTGATAAAACTGATTTCCTTGGAGATATTATACATTACGGAAACCTGTAAGCCGTTGCCGATTCCAATTCTCATTACCATATAAGGAGATTCAGAGAAACTGCGATGAGATAATTCCACCATAGTTAAAGGCACTGTTAGATTTATAGTCAGGCCATAAAGCGAAATGAGGCTGGCATGTAAGACGTCTTGGTTATTTCGCTATAACATCGGGGCAATGACATCTTGGTTATTTCGCGATAACATCGGGGCAATGACATCTTGGTTATTTCGCGATAACATCGGGGCAATTACATTTTGGTTATTTCGAGATAGCATCGGGGCAATTGCATTTTGGTTATTTCGAGATAACATCGGGTCAATTACATTTTGGTTATTTCGCGATAACATCGGGGCAATGACATCTTGGTTATTTCGCGATAACATCGCGGCAATGACATCTTGGTTATTTCGCGATAACATCTGGGCAATGACATCTTGGTTATTTCGCGATAACATCGGGGCAATGACATCTTGGTTATTTCGCGATAACATCTGGGCAATGACTCTTTAGTCATAGATATTTTGTATTTACTTTTTCCAACACCGTCTCTTTTCCACAAGCTATCGATAAAATGTTTAAGATCATAAACCATCGACCGATTTGAGAGGATAATCTGAAAACTGGAAAAACGCGCATGAACTTGAATTATTCCTCTTTTTGTATATATGATCTGTGTGTTCCACTTAGTCGGTCCCAGTTCTATGTCTTCCCAGAGTAGTCAGATGACCGATATGTGCCTTCTTATCGTGTAGAACAATTGGAAAAGCCTCATTGGAAAGAGAAAGCTATAGTTGTTTTGGTGGTGTCACTAATTGCTTGAATTCCAAACGGTTAAGAGGATTTCTCTCAAAAACGCGGTGTACGTTCGTCCATCCGTCAATCACAAATGTAATAACACGGAAGCTAGAAAACAAATTGGCCAATTAAATTCAAATTCAGCATGTAGCATCCTCCTGTATATATGTCTATAAGACAACGGATGGGATTGACTTTGATCAAATTTCGCAATACATAATCGCTGCCAATGTTTAATTTTACATCAATCAGGTCAATGTGTTGTGAACACGATAACTTGACGACCAATTCACCCATAAATTCCAAACCCAGCAGGGAATTTCCTCTTGTAAGAAATAAAAATGGATGGGATTGCATTTAACCAACTTCTGCAATACATTATGTCATTGCATAATTTTTACAGTCTTCATGTTTTGATATGCACTGTAATTCTGTCAATAAGTCACAAATAAACTTTGAATTTTAAATAAAGCTTCTTGCTGTTAAGTCAAATGGTAGGATTTCATTTCACCAAATTCCGGAGAATAAAATGGCCGCTATTAATTGAATAATTTTACAATATTCATTTACCTGTTTTGTAAATACGCATAATTTGAGAACACATTCAACGATTTAATTTTATGGATAGATTTTGCATTTCATCAAATCACGCCAAACACGTTTACCGCTATTGCATTATTTTATCAAATCGACACCTATGTGCTATAAACTAATAATCCGGAAAGTAGTTTCCTCCGGTTATTTAGGTTCCACCTGTTGCAAAATAAGATATTGCTACAGGTGGATTCGTTTTACTCTTGTTCTCTTGTTCCACATACTTAATTAGGAAAATGTAATTTAACCTTCATTATGAGCACATCTTTTTCAAAATAAACCTTGATCACGAGCGTTTCACAGCAGCATAAATACATGTACCATATGTTGCCGTGTGTCCGTGTTCTCGTGGCTTTCAATACTCGTAATGAACGAGATATAAATCTACACTTTTTATTCGTGCGTTTAGAGGGCAATGTAAATTTGTCTTCCTGTTTTCCTTCCGTCATTACGTCTTTCGGGTTCAATGATTTTCCCGAAATACAAAATTTGATGGCAAACGACACCATGGCTAAGTAACTGGTGACACATAGACATCTACTTGTCCACCTTGATCTATTAAATGCGGAAACATAGAGGAAGACATTTTCTATAGGGCATGAAAGTATCGTTCTTGTCTATTGGACTTACGGGCACTTGTTCAATCTGCGTCGCTTTGTTTTGAATACCGATCGTTCAGTGTCAGTGACGTCGGAGGCGGTTTCCTCCACCCATTTGGCTGACACGCAGTCTTATTGTGAAATAACCTTAACTACAGCGCTGGACCAAAATTCCAACAAAACCACATCTTTTATAACAGTATTTTGTGTTGAGTTTAGATGCAGCAGAAGGACTGGAAGAGACTGAACTTAACGTTTCGAAAACATTAGTGGGAATCTGGAAGAAAAGTAAATTACGTCTGATATCACAGATCAAAGGATTTGACCTACAGGTCTAATTTCAAATACTATATAATTGTATGCACTTATGGTGCCATAATTGGCAAGTTAAATTTAATTTGAAACTAGAGCCTAAATGCTGTGATATGGGGCCTATGTGTGAAACCACGGACCAAAATATTTGTGTCGCAGGATTGGCGATTAGTGTTAAAAAGAATTTAAAATGGAAGCCTCATTAAATTGGCACTCAGTCCACCTGTAATATCCAGCCCGGCAGGTTGTGGTCCAGAAACCAAAAGTTGTAATAGCCTGGCATTTCCAGAGATGCAGGATTGTAACATATTTCAGGGCAGATTGGTTAATTTTGATACAATCAGGCATGTATAAATTAAAAATAAATCAAGACATTTACCCAAATGTAGAATACCAGTACAAGGTAAGTGGATGACAAAATATTTTCATTCATTTTGTTATTCACATATCAGTTGACTCATGAATGTGTTAAGGAATTAATTAGTCAGTAAAGCAAATATTGTATGGTACGTTAACTTATTGACCTCCCGTTTCATTAGCATGGGAACGTATTTTCATGTTAAAGGATATGTCAATATTGGCGATCCTTGTTGCAGGAACTTTCGGCTATAAAAAGTAGATCAAACAGATTTAGAACATTTCTATAAAGGATGCTCAGTCATAATAGTAAGGTTTCACATAAAAAGTTAAATTTCGAACCATTTTACACACTTTCATTTCCTTAATTGGGGGTTTGACGAGTTCAATGCACGTTGTTGTTGTTGCGATTCGGCTTTCGAACAAAAATAGTTAAATCTACTTAATTTGGTCTTCATTGGCAATGTTGTTTCTTCCAGTGACTTATGCTACCCTATAAATTAATTATGAACAATTTAATTCAGCAGGTCAGTTACTAGTAACAACTCTCGGCGTGCCCGAGCCAAAATGAAATAGCAACTGGCGTTAGACCACTATTATTCACTTCCGTTTTGTCAGCCTCGAATATAGTTCTTAGCAAAAATCGTGTGTAGTCTTGTTTTATTTATTCTGGCCCTGAGAATTTGTTTTTTGTGGAGTATTTGGTATTGTTGTGAAGTAATTGAGTGGAGGTTTCCGATTTTAGCATACATAGGTCACATTTGGTGTATTTATCATCATTTGATGGAGGGGTGATTGGGCTGTTGTTTTCATTCCGAGCCGCCTTGACAACACCTATAACCGTTCAGGCTCTTGTTACTCAAGATTTCGCCGGTCATGGTCTGTCAAGATTTGAAGTCAGAACTCCAAAAGGACCGGTTAAAGTATGTTCCAGGGGTTGTCGCTCAACGAAAGTTTGGGAGGGAGCTGTTGGGCCAAACGTTAACATTACGACTTATGGAAAATTAATGGTGGTCTTATGCCAACTAATCTTAATTTTATTAGTCCTGTCCAGTGAACACGCCCGATGAGTTTAGTCTAGCATTATATTAAGCTGCATTCCACATGTGAACTCTCTATCTTACGCGGTTTGGCTTATATCCTGTTCACATGGTCATGTAAAATAAAGTAACAGATCTGGACATATTTGTTGGCATGGAAATCTGAAATTCGTTCGGAATTATCCCATTTTTATATAATAGCAGTTTAGTTTATCATCATATTAAGTTGTATTCAAAATTTAAACTCTCTATCTTCAGCAGTTTGGCTTTTATCCTGTTCACATCGTCATGTCAAAAAAGGATAGATCAGGATATATTTGTTGCCATGGAATCCTGAAATTTGTTTGGAATTAACACATTTTCAATAGGAGTGTAGTTTAACTGTCAGGTTGTTTAAATGACAGAAAGAAACAGGCATAGTATTGACCTGGAACCGTTGATATTTGTCTGACAACATTGTTTCAAGTCTCCCTGGTTTTGTTAAGAACATTGTAAGTACAGATGAGTAGTACGTCCGTGTACCATAATGTATTCCTGTTATTATCTGTTATTTTGTAATCATCTCTGTTAAGGGATTCCTAGGATCTGTATGAGTATGAATCAATAAACTAAAGTAAACTCAACTTTAGGCATTAGAAGCATATCTCTGTTTTCTTTGACTAAACAAAACGAGGGAGACTTGAAACAATGTGGTCAGACAAATATCAACGGTTCCCGGTCAATACTATGCCTGTTTCTTTCTGTTATTTAAACAACCTGACAGAGTCTTAGATAATATCAATAACGATTAAAATCCTAACAGAACAATCAGGAAGGTTGTCAACCACGAGCGGCAATGATCCATGCCGATACGAATAGGCTGCGGTTTTTATTTCATTTGAATATTTTATAGTTATGCCTTTTTTACTTCAATTAATAAAACACAGATATATGGATTGAGACTTTGCGTTGGTGCAACATTGATCTGGAAAGGACAAGTAATTGCACATATCGGGGATATCTCATAAACTGCTACTGATTTGTTTGAACAGCGTTTTATCGCATTCAACTTGAATCCCATACATTGACTATTTAAGTATTTATGGATTTTTGTTAGGTTATCTTTCAGACCTTCACCGACATTACACAGAAAGGTTATTTCTGTGTCAATTTTGGAAATCGTTTTTCTACTAGTATCTTATTCATTTCTTATTTATTCTATGATTTTTAAAAGCCCAATTTTTAACAATGGCTTTTTATGAATTGATAATGAATTTTGGACTATGGGCTACTTCTATCAAATTTTATTTTACACGCTCGTTACCATAAAGTTCGGGTGAAGTAACTCACAATGTCGCATGTTTCTATGGTGTTGGAATGGCCAGGAGAGAAATTAACTGTTCATCGATAAATAAATGGAAAACAGGAACTTCTGCGCCATTCTGCGTAACAGTTCTTATACGACGGCCCTTCCTCAAGGGAATGAAGGCCGATTACTCATTACTCGTAAAAAAATAAATGTTTACGTGGAATAGAAAGTTGTGCTTCAATTATTTGAATACAAGCCACTGTATTTGGGTTGTGTGAGTGTAACAATACAAATGATAAGGACCATAAAACGAGACATTACTCCGGTAATCATGTCCTTCATTCTCTACATGGCTGAAATCACGAACTCCGACGTAATTACCGTTCCTGTTGACGTTTGAACCTTGCACATGCCACTTCACTGTTAAGGATGGGGGGAAATAGTCGAAACTTCTGTTCAAACAACCAAACGACATCGATATTGTTTGGTTCTTATGTTGAGCTTAAATACAGCTGTGACAACTGCAACAGGAAAGACATTTAATCTCGTCTTGTTATTTTCATAAAGCTATTAAATCGGGCTTACATAATTGAACGCGCCTGCTTTATATCATGGAAGTAAAATCACAAATGGCATTTTTGACGCTATGGTCCACTCTAATAACAGCCTGGCTTCTTTAATTACTAACAAACCCTTGTCGGGATATTGTGGAAATTAATCTCTGTTTTACCTTAGACAAATTGAAACGATATGGAAGCCACTTTTAATGAAAACATATAATTCCCTATTTATATTCAAAGACTTAAAGATCGATTAAGATACAGCTAGGATAATTGAACATTACCAATCAGCGAGGGGACCTTGTACATTATAGATTTCACCAGTGTGTATGTGAGGATAGTTTGTCTTTTTTCCTCAAGCCTTTCCATTATGTGACAAAAATAAACCTAGTGAAGCTTGAAATTGGAAGCGCACAAAAAAACGGCAGATGGTTCGAGCCTCTCGGCCAAATCGCCGCTAAAAAAGTATGTAATTGAAATCCCTTTTCTTCAGGGCTATTTATTCAGAAAAAAAGTAATGCAAAGCCATGAAAACAATCCACGCCAATACATCCAATTAAGCGGTTTGTGTTGTACATGTATAATTGCATCGTAAAGTCTTCCAACAAAGAACTCTCCTTTTAAAGACATTTAAAACTAAGGGTGCAGTATATGCAGATAATAGGATTTTATATTATAATGTATGTATACTAAACAATCAGGACTCTACGGCTAGTCAGGGCTAAACTTTTCATAATCTTAATAATGCAAAAAGTTTGACTAAAAAATTAAATATTGTAGAATGTGTTTTTATATTTAAATTGTAAAATGCGTGCTTCAAAGATTATGTACATTGAAGGGCGGCCGGGGTTAAGGAGATTATCTCACCTCAATTGACTACCTGCTGATTATTACCACATACTAATTAGCGAAAGGCCGACAGATCAATTGCATGACAGTTTGGCATGTGTGTTTGAACTGAACAGTATACATGGAGAACAAATGATTGTGGATGTTGAACAAACATTTATGGAGACAAATCATGCCCTTTGTAGGACTCCTACTAATAGTCCCCCACAAAAGTGTGAACGAAACCTGTGAAGCCGACATTACACCAATTTCGGAGTTAAAAAAAAATAATGTGTTGAAAAAATTAATGCAATATATAAAACTCTGTTTCGCCTTTTTATTCTATTAAAAAAAAACGTGTTGTTTATTAAACATATTGTAGTAATATTAAAACAATCCGCAGTTAAATCGTTTACATACGTATAGGCTGTTTTCTCAGCTTTGATTTTTGTTGGTTTTTATCTTTTAAATCATTTATTTCTCTTAAACTATTTGCACTAAATCTTTGAAATTTGGCACAGACACTCTTGAAGCCATGATCTAAATAAAGGTAATGCAGTTTCTTATATCGATTTTTGTTTTGAAGATATTTATCAAATATTTTTTAAGGGCAGATTTGTATTTTTTTTTTAACGTATATTTTTATCGTTTGTTAAAAAAAAACTTGTATTTAGAAAAAAAAAAACCTATGACGGTTTTTTTTTAGTTTGAATTACATGTCTTCAAAAAGGTGCAAGTTTGGGATCAAAATCTAAACCACCTGAGAAAAATAAGAGTTATAAACAAGGGTCCATTATAAAAAAAATTTTTGATCTTTTTCTGTATTTTTGCTATCATTACATACAATGAATCTTAATATGACATAATATTTAGAATCTTTAAGTATATAACAGTCAAGACTGGGGCTGGAGAAAGGGCACAAACTAGTATTTGCTGGTTTGTTTTATTGGGGTTTTATGCTGTATTTAAGTTTTTATATTTAAGTCTCATTGCACTACTTGGCTCAATGGGTGAAGGAAATTACATTCTTCACTAACAACAAACAGCGACAAGACAGCACATGTCTGATAGATATCAAAATAAATTATGTTCATGTAGGCCTACTTAACAGTGGTGATACAGCTAGCATTGAGTTTAAGGAGGTTTTGTATTCTGTGAATTTAGTTTTCGCAAGGAGTCGTTTATTTCCTATTTCATTTATGTGCATAAATATGTATTGTCGCTGGGAGTGAAAGAAGTCAAATCTAGACCGAAAAATATACTCAGTTGGACCCAAAAATATTTTCAAGGAGAAAAATATATAATTTCAAAAGAAAAATATTGATAGTAAAATTGAAATTAAATTTTTCGATTTTGTTTGTTTTCGTAATTAATTGACTTCTATCAACCCCTGGACCATTAATAGTCCCTGCTTCGACGAATGAAATATACACTTAATAATGATAAATATTAAAAACAATATTCCAACACAAAATCTATATTACAACAAAATATAACAACAAGGTTTTTTTTAGAAATAATTTTTCTTTTAGATGAGTAGATTACATCAGCTACGCACAATTTAACCTAAGACAGGCCTTTCAATAAATGGAAAGTATCACTTTCACTGGCCTTACCCTCACCCAAGTTGAAAATAAGGAGAGTGACTGCTTAATCGCCTGTACGATTTGGTTTCATTGCCAATTTGAAATGATATTTGAAATGATATTTAAAACTCTTCACAGCTCGCATAAATCTAAATGTAGTATAGGGTGATGGATCACTGGCCTATGTTATATAAAACGAGAGCCCTGTAAGATACATGTAGGTCAATATAGTGTATTGCTTACAAGAGTTAATACATGCTTAATGCAGTTCTATGGCCAACAGGAAACATATCATAGACTAATTGTCATCAGGTTTTACATTTAGTTGTTGGTACTAATTTTATTCTTAAATATAATGTTAGCCAATAATGTGCTTCATGGCAGATTGGAAGCAATGCATTCCATAGTAAAAAAAAAAAAATCAGATTTACAAAAAATATTGGCATTGCTGACGAGGCTATAGTGCTTACCTATTCTTTTATATTAAGATTATTTTATCACACCACAGTTTATAGTTGAAATACAGCTGCAAAACTAGTGTGATGTTCTTCTATAGATGCCTGTCAACACATCTTAGACTGATCATGATTGCGTTTATTTAAAAAATACAACAATAAAATTTATATCACATAACAGTTAAATATCCTTCATAAAGGTTTCTATTTTTTTTACCAATTCACTAAAAATATTACCGATCAGATGACACATTTCCACCCTGAGTATATAAGGTACATTTTCCGGTGAATCCAACATCACCTGTATTTTTTTTTTGTGTTTTTTTCTCGAGGCTTCTGTCAATTTTTCGACAAATAACCCTGAACAGTCATCACATATTGAAATACCACCGCTAAACACCAACCAGTCAGAAAATCACACGGCCATCAACTGTTACACTTCTACGGCATGTAAATCTCATTCTCTACTACTGGACTTCCGGGCACAAGATTTTAACTCTCTCCCTCTTTTGGAGACGTATGTTTTGTTGCTGTTAGATTCAGGGAGATGTTGCTTCTTTTTCTTTTTTTTTCAACTAGAACGAATAGAGGGGAATCGGGAAGTGGAGTGAATTGCGTGAAATACGGCAAATGACGTTACTTACAGTCCCTATTCATATAATGTTTACTCAAAAGAAAATTTTAAGATTACAAACTTAGCACAATATCAATTGAGGAAAGGAATCATAACAATGTCAAATAACTCACAGTTCTAATCGGCGACACACCACTTGTTATCGATAGACAATTGTGTAATAAGAAATATCAGTTGATCTATAGCCCGCTTACAACCTTTAGCTATGTAGAATCAACCTGTTCGGTGTATGCGACGCGCGCGCCCTCCGGCGGACAACTGTAAAGTCTCATTCAAAACACGATGTAAGGGAAACAACTTTTGTCCATAGAATCCAACTAAAACAGACCATCAGCCTACATATAAATTCTGTTAATCATATTTACCTCTGTATTTAAGTTCATCACACGAGAGTCCCTATTTTCTTCACTCTCCACTTTCTTCAAAATAGTATTTATTTTAGATAGAATCGCGACGTTAACGCCCAAAACAAGCCTCTATTTTGATCCTGTACTGTAAGTTATGCACTGGCCAATGCTTTAGATAAGGTCACCTGTGATAGATGATAGAGGATTTGTACTCATCGGGAGATGACATGTCTCAACCGCCAGTGGTACTGTACCGATGGTGAAATCCAGACTCTGGGAGTCTAAAAAAATACGGGAGAAATTAAGATTTGAGGTTTATTTGAAACGCGAAAGCACATAACAAGAACTCATTTATAACAAATATAAATGCACAAACAATCTAAATTATAACATTGAACAACAGCATCACTCAGGCTCGTGAATATCTTGCGCAAATGGTTTCAAACTTGGACAGTTGAGGCTTAATCACGAATGACTTATTTAACTATACATGCTAATATTTCAGTATATGCTATTATTAACATATCCAAATAAATTAACGTACAACTATATATTTCCCCAACCACTGACTTCTAATAGGTATTCTTATGTTTGTTACTTCGGAAATTAATAATAACCTTCATTAAGTAATGTTATCTGAATAAATGCAATGCTATGTATTAATTATAGCTTCAAATAGGGGATAACAAAAAAATACACATGCATGTATAAGGTAAGAGATAACACAATTACCAAGGTTGGATATTCCAATGTCAGACAAAATCTGATCACAAATAAAAAATGAGTAAAACAACGTATGTTTAACAAATCACTGGGCGCAGCCATATGTATACTAACAGTCTTCTGTGTGTTCGGGTACAAAAGAACGACTGTGTGAAGCGCTGTGTTTTCCAGTTCAGAAATGGACCATGTGACCATATTCAGTCATATCGTCCACCCCAAACAAAAGATTACACAAGATGGCAATCGAAAGCCACACATGGTCAGTACACGTGAGTTGTACATCAGTGAGATTCATGCAAACAAAGACGTAATAAAGACTGTCCCAAATATTCAAATTATGTTTATAACTGTTTATCAATCTTGATATGTCTCTAATTCAACGACAACAATTTTAATATATATTTTAGAACTTTTTCTATTGGGTGCAGAGATGCATTTGTTGAATTTTCCTCTCTTTTAATATTCATCCTAAGAAAAGACAGCATTGCTACTCTTCAAACAAATGCCCTTAGCCATCAATGCTAGAGAATTGGAGGAGGGTGGCCTTGTTTTAAATTACAGCATGTAATGATTAAATCTTTATGTGACCTCGGAATGTATCAGTTCAGTGCAGTCTGACTGGTGGTTCACAGTGTCAGGTCAGCCAATCAAAAATGAAGCAAACAGGTGTTGTCTGGTTTGAGCTCAGCACAAATTGAGATCGACACTAGCTCAGAATAAACATGCAAGATAAACAAGATCATGTCACTAAAAATGCTTATAAAAAAAGGATTTAAACAATTTTGAGATACCTCTAAATTTATTTTTCCAATCTCTTACCGTATTTGAGTTCTCTGGAAAGATGAGGGTTGCCTTGCCAATGGCCTGCACCATCTGGTTGTCATGGAGATCTGTACACTGACTAGCATATACTTGTGCCATCACCTTGGTTACAACCTCAGAGGTCACACTCTGGACTGTCAATGTCTTGAACATATCAGTCATGGTTACTAAGTCAACCAGCGACCAGTTGTTGGGGTTAACAGAAGCGAATTGAGCATAATAACGACGGTGGAGCATCAGAGAGTGGAATAAAGCTATCGGCAAAATATAATAACTTCTCGAATCTGACTCAGTCTGTAATCAAATAAAAAATAAAAAACAACAGTAAGTTTGATTAAAACATTTGCATTTGTTTTAGTTGTTTGTTAACGGGTTCTTAAATTACATGTCCCTGACTGAGTTGTACTTAAACAGTTTATATTAACATGAAAAGAACCATGCTTGATTGAGATCATTGTCTTCAAAGATGTATTGTCCCTGGCTGAGTTGTACTTAGACAGTTTATATTAACATGAAAAGAACCATGCTTGATTGAGATCATTGTGTTCAATGCTGTATTGTCTCTGACTGAGTTGTACTTAGACAGTTTATATTAACATGAAAAGAACCATGCTTGATTGAGATCATTGTGTTCATTGCCGTATTTTAATAGAACAACCGGAAAATGTTAACTACATTAGGAAAAAAGGTCTTCCAGTGCTAAACATGAGATGACTTTACTGAGAACACCCTGTATCAAAAATAGAGTCCGGGTGGTAGATGACACATTTTGGAGTTAGAAAGTATCAGGGCTTCTCAGAAAAAAAATACATTTTTTTATCTGGATGGATCCTATAATACTTTGAAAGATTTCAACAACTTGACATAAGGTGATAAATGAAATCAAGGGTGATTTACAGTATAGAGAAAATTTCATAAAATGTCGTGAAACAATAAAATCTTGAATAATATTTTTAGCCATATAGTTCAACATGGTGGCATTTTTTGTACAATTGTGTTTTGTTGACTGACATTTTGTGAATGTGAACCCTGTCCTAGCCAGATGGCTTTAGTGACACATTGATTGATTCATTCATTGGTATTTTACGCCGTGCCATTTTGTTTGTATGATGGCGGTGTATTCCAACATTAATTGACACTCACACAACCAAGATGTAAAGCATTTCAATAATATAATGTTGGAAAGTTCATTTTCCTCCAGTGCTAAGTAAAGAAAGCATTGCTTTTCACACAAACTACCCTTAGCTAGAAGGCACTGATGAGAGGAACAGTGATATTAAAACCTTTATGCTTAAGTTAACTGATTTACTTCAAAGCTGCAGATGCTTTTTTGTGTGTGTTTGTTTAATTGGGGTATAACATCATACTCAAAGATATGTCCTTTATATGCAGACAGACAGACTAGATCCTGTGAAGTAGTATTAGTAAGCACACTCGCTAACTACTAAGCCACAGCCGCAGTCACAAAATAAACTATTAAATTTGTTTTATACAAACATACGTCATCCGTCATTCTGCAGTTCGGCTGTAACCAGTTATGTAGAAGGAAAGCCACATTCTTGTAAGTCTTCTGTAAACTGCTACGGAAATTCTGTCTGGCTTCACAATTCACCTTGACGCCATGTTGTATCAAAATACCTTCAAACAAAATTGACAAATTTACACGCACAAAAAAATTGTATCTTCACTGTTCTTTTTCAAATATGTTTTGAAATTTTTACTACTTGATTGGGGTTAAATGCTGTACTTAAAGTTTTTTCTTATCACACGGTGATCATATTTGCCTAGTAATGTGATGACAACTCGCCTGGTATAATTTTACAATTAAATATTTTTTCTATTTCAGAAATCTTTGAAAAATTTCGACACAGCGAGAAAGTGTGTTTTTGCTTGTTTTATTGGGTTAAATGCTGTTCTTAACATTATTTCTGATCATTCGTAATTAAGACACATGGTGATCATATTTGTGTAACAATGTAATGAGGACTTGCCTGGTATGATTTGTCCTTTAGAAGGAACTGTGGTGATGAACAGACGAAAGGACGGAGAGACGTTACTATTCTGAACTGTGAAATCACAATAACTCTCCTCAGTGTTGTCCTCGTAAAAGCAGGTCTTCTCAATATGCCCACTCTCAATTATTGTCTGCAAATAAATTACATCAATATTAAATTACAGCCTTTGTCCGATTGGGGTCTAACATGGTACTCAAGGGTGTTTCACTTACACAATGGATTATCCATTTCAAACTGATTCTTCCTTTTTTTTATCCCAGTTATATATTACCCCATATGGACTACTGTATTAGTGTATGGGGAAATGTCCGTGAACACTCATTTTCCTGCGGCAAATTTAATAGTCACTTATAATACATTTGTGGTGTTTATACAGACTCAAGGGTATCTCACTTACACAATGGAGGTGATAGAGACTTACACAAGTATAAACTGAGAAAATTTCTCTTTGTTTTGGGGATTCTTCAAGGAGAAAAATGGGGTTTTCCACGAAAACTTTATCATTAAAATTAAATTAAGGAGGTTTATATATTTTCAAGAGTTGTCCAAAATGTTCAAGATGCTATATTGTTTTACAGTTATAGTTTTGAAAGAAACACCAAAATGATCTCAATTCAAGTTGTCTTTTTATTTTTAAATGAAAGTCTCTCAATATAAATGTCAACACTATAAATAAATTGACAGGATCATTCAAGGAACAAAAATGGTTTTCCAGTAAAACTTCAGTACTGAAAAACTTAAGATTATTTTTCCTGGAATTTGCAGGAGTTCAAAGACTTCCCCGGTACTTCCCATTGCCCAAACACTAGAATTACCTTTAGTAGTTTGAAGGTGTGTTGATCTAGAGGTCTAGAAAGGTGATAATTCTCTAAGAGCAGCCAGTACCCATTGTGCATACAATCTTCGACAGCGTGACTGATCTCCGCCATCTGGGTGTCTACACCGTAATTAAGCACACGTAAACGCCCCTCCATGCCCTGTTCACGAGCCAAGCGCTTCAATTCATAAAGCGGTTCAACATTGGAAAAGCCTGAAAGACAGAAAAATCTTAAGTAATAAATATATCGAAATAATTGCAGTTTGTTTGGTGGATTTTGGTAGGTTAATTACAGGCACTGATATGTATTGTGTCTCAGCCACTCAAAGATTTAGAATTCATCTCCTTGATAGGGGTTCTATGGGAATATTCCAATTCAGCTCTTTTAATGTTTGTTTGATTGGGGTTTAACATTGTACTCAAGGTTATTTCACTTATATGAAGATGGAATGTCTACTTCGCACCGTTCCTAGCCTAATTACAGTGGAAAACTGGGAAGAAACCTCGTAAAAACCACACCCTTGATTGCCCTAGCCCCCAAGTGTAACTCACTCATATACATGAGGGTTGACAGAAATGATTTTTCAAGGGTATTTCACTTATATGTTGGTGATGTATCAAAGAGATGGTGATGGTGGAAAATGAAGCATTTTGCTCTGTTGACAAATTAATGTTCCTCCAGTTTTACATAAAGACTGAATCACTACTATGTCATTTCCTCTTGGTTTTCCACCCCATTCAAGAAAGGAACCATGTGAAGTGGACAATCCATCATCATATAAGTGAAATACCTTCGAATATGACATTAAAATCGAATCAAACAAAAACCAGAAAGATAACCATGTCTCAGTGTCTTGGATAGCCTTGATCACTCCTGGAAAAGGTGTAAAATTTCTCGTGACCACTTATTTTCAGGTTAAAAATCTCCCGAGATTCTACAACCAGTGAATCCTATTCGAAAAAAATCTTAAACATCATGTACTATAGGTTTAATTTTAATGCAATAAATTCATTGTTTTTCGGTCTGACATCGACATATGAGTGGATTTTATGAAAAATTATATTAAAAAATTTTAAAAACAAATTTTTTAATTTTTTAAAAATTTTTACACCAGACATAGGTTTTCCGTGACTGTGGGTTGCATGGTCGTATGATCTCCAGGGGTGGGCGTGATATATGTGCCATACCTACCCATGGGTTTGTCCGGTTGTACAAAGATGACGGGTTTACTGTGATCGCTGTAACCATAGACAGATCTGATGTTCCACGGCTCAGCATCGATGATGGCTCCCAATTCATACATACTCACAGCTTGAGCCACGGCCAACAACTACAACAACAATATTATAACTGATTACACTGTTCACCATGGTAACCTCAAGAGTTGAAACATGTACATTATTTATAATAATCAATACATTTATTTGTTTGATTTTTATTTGTTGTTTTACTTTTGTTTCTTCAAGTATTCAAGGAATTTCTACATCAATTTGTTTACAGAAAACGCCGAAAATATAAGAAGCACAAATTTATGTGAATGTATAACTAATTGCAATATATCTGTTTTGAGATTAAGTTTTAATAGGGTAGAGAATTAGGGATAAGAACCAGGACAAATATTCTAGAAACTTCGCTGCTATTGTACTGAGTCATTTAAAAGACAGTCCCAGCCATCAGCGATCAAATTATAGCCCAATGTAACGTCATACAACGTACAAAAGCTTAAGACAGTGGGATATATGGAAACACAAAATGATTCCACATCCCAATCAGTATACTTTTCCAATGTTGCACCTTATCTGTAATCCCATCTCTACAAATGGATTGTTCGATTGGTGTTTAACGTTGTACTCAAGGGTATTTCACTTATATGATGACGGACACAAAAACAGGACATCACAAACAAATCTGCTTCCTGCTACCCTTTAGCTCTGCGAACACCAGGGCAACAGAAAGCAACCTCTTTTCTCGCCTCTTACGATCGATCCACGAAGCCGAGGGAGTATTCTTCAGGGCCATGGCCCGACTGTTTTCTCACGGGGCCCGTACAAATGGGAGCATAGCTTAACTTACCTTGTCAGGGGAGACAATTTTCCAGAGCAGACATTTTTGAAAGACTGTTAAATGCTTGAGCTCTGTACCGGGTACTGGGTTCATAATGGCAAGTGGGTGCTGAAATCACACAAAGACATTTAATTTACTAATTTCTTTCATGACTAAAACTTCAATATATTTGAATATAAGTATACGCCCAAAGAAATCTTGCCACATAGAATATTAAAAACGAATGTGAATAGAATCCACCAGGTGACAGCATGTCTAGACACAAAAAAAATCCCAAGCACGTCTTGTCACATGGAACAATGACAGTTTGAAAGTTTGAATCGAATTCCACCAGAAGTTTTTAAGTAAACATGCAGAAATAACAGGTGGCGCCACATGTATGTCGAAACACCCCAGAATTGATCCAAAGTGAAATCTTGTCACATGGAACACTGATACTAAGTTTAATTTGAATTGCACAAAAAGTTTTCAAATTAACATACAGAACCGTAATTTAAACTTTAACACCAGGTGGCGCCACCTGTAGTCCGACATATGTCCGACATCCGACATAGTCCGAAACATGAGATATGTCAAGATTGTCAAAAACAATCTTGACATATATCGTCATCCTGTCACATGGAACACACATTCTGAGTTTGATTCGAATTCAAAAATTGTTTTCAAGTTAATGCCTAGAAACCAAAGAGTTGACGGAGGGACAGACAGATAGACGGACGTACGGACGGACAACCCCATAACATAATACATCCCGTCAAATGACAGGCATATTATAAAAATTAAATTAATAATTTTACAATGAGTATTTTTATTATTTTGGGATTACATTTTCTTAGATTGAAAATCTAGTTTAGAAAATTTTGCAGGTTGAAATCAATCCGGGAGCCTAACCCGTGACCCTCAGTCATCTAGACCACTCAGCTACACCGTCTTCCACTAATTCACCAATCAATTTAATTTTGCATGCTGAAAGGATTGGTCTTCTACTAATCCATCAACTAATTTAATTATGCATCCTGAAATGTTCCACAAAGGAAAACTTAAGGTTATTTCACTGACAGGATGGCATGCCAGCCCAATCCTCAAAACAGGACAACAACAGGATAATCACAGGATGTCATACAACAATATCACAAACAGCTCGGCTTCATGTTGCCCTTTTGCTTGAGGAGCACCAGGGCAACAGGAAGTTCCCTACCAGCCCTCTGCTGTTTGTGGATTGGAAGTTACTGTATAAGTTCCCCTGATTGAATAAACTGATAAAAAATAACGTAGAAAAAGTGATTTACATTGAAGTATTCTTCCCACTGAGAGGAATATGTGAGGAGGGATGCCTGAAGTCCTTGATAAGATTGATGGATACCCTCTAACCCCACACAGCCAGTCCAGGACTGAAAGAAAAACAAAAATACATCCAGTTTAAAAATATGAATAAAAATAATAACCAGATTGCAGTTAAATTTTAAGCAGGCTTCTCTCTTTTGTAAAATATATTGCTAAAAACCAATCACACTGGCCGAGGGATGATTATAAATTAAAATCAATAAATCATCTCATGTTCTACATACATGTAAACTCCCAGAGACAAGAATCTAAATAGGTCTCAATCTCGAGGTATAATACTACATACATGTATATCCTCATAGACCCATGGTAATGTTCTTTGTTAGATTTGAAGACCATTAAATATGGTAGCTTCTGCTGGGTGTTTGTCCACAGAAAAAAGCCAATGGGATATAAAATCAATCTGCAGCTGGATAATAAATAACTGTTTAATTGTAAACAAACAAGCCCACAGGTTTAAACGAGAGGATTTAAGAGGATTTAAAAATTCATACATACTTACATACATACACATATACAAATTAAATAATTCAAATTGACATCAGTATTAACCTAATAAAGAGTAAAACATCACTGCAATAAGCAAAGATAATTTATAATAAAATCGACAAATGTTTAGTACATATTTCACATATATGATGGTCATTTATGTTCCGAGCAGCACAAAGGCAACCATAAATTGTGATGGAAAATTAATGATCCTCCAATGCTAAGGAAAGACAAAATGACTGTCGAAGCATGCTGTTCTTTTTAACCAGGGTGGAAACATTACGTCTTAAACCAGAAAAATATTACATAGCAGGTTATTAAATAAATGAAATGCAATAATTACATCATCAGCTAGCCAGTCCGGTTTGTCATCCAATTGGGAGCTTTGTTGCATATCAAGTGTAACCTCAAAGCCATTGATGAAGAGAGCCATCTCCTGATTGGTCAGCTGTCCTTTCAATCTGAGCCTCTCCATGGCAACCAACATGGAGTACAAGATTGCATGTTTCTCCAGCATCATCATTGTAACATATTTGTGGATCTTGGCAGTTGTCGCATCCGACAGTTCCTGTGAGCGCGCCAGAATATCCCCTTAAACATAAAAACAAGGCACTTACATGTATAGTCTGATATCTAGATGCCATACATTTTGATTTTGTTTGTTTGATTGGGGTTTAACATCCTACTCAAGAGTATTTCACTTATATGATGACGGATAGTACCATTCACACTGCTCCTTGCTTTATTACGATAGAAAACCGAGGGGAAACCTTGTAAAAACCACCCCTTTGATTGCCAGAGCCACATTGTGTCTCACTCACTCATATACCTGATGGTCGACAGACAGACTCAATCCCGTGAATGGTCCATCGAAGTAGAATTAGTAAGCGCACACTACCACTAAGCCACTGCCGCAATACATTAAGAATCACTCAAGCTACATGTTAGATCTGTTTAAATGGACAACGTCAAGAGAACTTGACTATGAGGTTTAGAAAATAGCGCCCCTAGCCAGAGGGGAGATGTTTTGGTTTGAATGCTGTGCTAAAGTTTATCATTCATATAACAAATACATGCATGTCTTCTTATGATTGAATGAATAAATTTCACACTGCTAAACAGCTTTAATGCTGGGGTTCAGGATTTTAACAATTACAAAAGCTCTCTCCATATTTTTATTATTTGGTAATGATTACCTCCGAAAATATTGCTCTTAACAAGTCAGTCCTTTTGAATATGAAAAATATTTTTTTTTAAATTTAGAAAAGGACAGCCATTGAAACCAAATCCGAATGTTAGAAAGAAACTCACCAGCAACTCCTTTCCCACGGTCTCTTGTTTTAAGCACTTTCTTGAACAGTTCCAGAAACTGATAAAATGGGAGGTAATACAGGGAGTGTAACACACTCATTTTCTTCATAAGAGCATACAACATGGCCGCCTGTGTTGCCATGTAAACATATGGGATTCTCTTCATCTCCAAGTTATCCCTCATAAAGTTTGTCTCTTCCAAAATTGTCTGATGTTTTTCTAGATTTTGTTGACAGTTCTCTAAAGCAGGTAGAATAGACTTGTCCTTCAAAATGGCACAGTCCAGCCCCAAGACCTTGCTAGTAATAGCATCCTGTGTGGAATGTAGCAAATAAAATACAAAAACTGTCATTCTAATAGAGTATTCAGGGGGTTTTATAGACAAAGATTTTTATCGAACTCAATTTGATATTGCCTAAAACTCAATAATAAAAAAGAAAATCTGCGAGCCATTCACTATAAATTCTGAATTTTATAGCTCGCCAGTGGCCAAAAGAAGCCAAAACTCAAACAAAACTGAATATCAAATTGAAGAAAACTCAATTTGCCGCTATTTTTCATCAGGGTATTCCTGATGAAAAATGTCTATAAAAAACCCTTGGCCCTGGTATTATAAAATTGTTTCAAATGACTATTGACTCTTATTTCTCATTTTTGTTTTTCCGTTTTCTTGCCTATTCATAAATATATTTCTGACAATTATTCACACTGGCACAGGGATGTAGATTAATTAAAACCTATGAATCATCTCAGGTTCTATATAAACTCCCAGAGATAGATCTTGATCCCAGATTGTTGAATTTCTTTGGTAAATTGCCATTGATGGTGATGGAATTTTATCTTCCATTATTTTTGTAAAGCCTATTAAACTCAAAACAATTACAAAAGATCTCATAAATTCATTTTGAAAAAAAATAATTCTTGTCAGAAACAGAATACAATGTATGACTAAAAGATTAAGCTCAAAACGGTGACAGCATAAATTTACATCTGTAATTGATTTGCACAAAGGATATAATTTTACCACTTCACTGGTCTTCCATATCAAACATTCCGTCACACCAACCAATCCTAATGGCTTATAGGCAAAAGTCTAACAGAAAAAAACTTGTTTATAATACAATCAATTGTGAAGACAAAGATTGATTGATAACTTGATTGGTATTTTCTCAAGGTTTACCAAAGGGTATTTCACAAATATGACGGCTGTATATTCCAACAATAATTGTACACTAGCAAAACCTCTTAAATCCTTGTATATTGTTCAAAGCTTGAAGTAATTTCACTCATGTGACCCTATAGTAACCAAATTGGATGAAGAAACCAAAACAAAAACTTCACAACAGATTGGCTTTGTGGTCGACTGAGGAGGCCAAGGGAGTATTCTGCCGGGCCATGGCCCACCCGCTCCCTCACGGGGCCCCTTAGCTCTGAAAGAACCAGGGCAAACAGGAAGCTCCCCACAACTACCTGCCCAGGGCAATACAAAGTCATTGGAGCCTCCCACTCAATATGTTTGTTTGATTGGGGTTTAACATCGTACTCAAGGGTATTTCACCTATATGACGATGGATTCTCCACTTCACACTGAAAACAGCCTTATTACGGTGGAAAACTGGGAGGAAACCTTGTAAAAACCATCCCCATGATTGCCGGAGCCTCAACATGTGACTCGCTCATATCCCTGATGTTTGACACGCGGACTCGATCCGGTGAACGGTACATCGAAGCAGGTTCAGTTTAGTAGGCACACTCGCTACCACAAAGCCACAGCCGCAGGCCCCCCACTCAATATGGCATATGTACAAACTCACATTCACTTGAACCAGCATTTTGTTATGGTTCACCACATCTTTGTTGTTCGATCGTAGTTGAGCATGGAATTCTCTTCTCTCCACGGCCATGGTCTCATCGAGGATTTGAGACACAATCGCCTCGTCACTCAGGGCCATGTTAATCACACACATCTTCTCAACGGCTATGTTGTAGAGACCATCTCCTGAAAGTCATTGAGTAATTTGAACATTGATTAGGCTGTAACACCACATCTAATGGAGACAGTAATAAATTCTTGAAACTTTCCATACATTTTTAATAACTAATCTCACTGGCACAGCATGGCAGTTTCTAGAAAAATTTCCCAGCTTCCTATCCCTAATTCTCAAAACCATAATCATGGTTCTGAATCTGCAATTAAATTAATTTTGACAGGAATTTATGAAAATAGAAATATATTGACATTAATTTGGGCTTAACAATAGTTTCGGCACCCATGAGTTTTCCGTAACTAAACTGGCTCTGGATACTTCTCTGCACTGGGATGTCGATTTATGTTCTAGATAACAGCCCAGGGGCAAGTTGCTGGAAAGATGATCAGCCACTAACACCAGATTAAATCACTAATACCGGGTAAGATATAGACCTTCAACATAGGGTGACATCATCTAATAGCGTATTTAATTTAATAGCACCTTGACTCCAGAGGTGTAACTAGATTTTAATCTCAATTTCTTATTCGGAACCAACAGACATCTCAAGAGAGTGTACACGGTGCATATTTCATTTGTTTGTTTGATTGGTGCTTAACATCGTACTCAAGGGTATTTTACTTATATGACGACGGACAAAAATACAGAACATCACAAACAAATCTGCTTCCCATTACCCATTAGTTCTGCAAACACCAGGCCAACAGAACGCAACCTCTT
>JAVFBW010118188.1:0-15253 GCA_034783835.1 Mopalia ciliata
CCAGTGTTTCATGCTTTTCAAAAAACGTAGCCAACGCCATAAAAATTATGCAAACAGAATTGCAAAAAATACAGATGTGGTTGAGTGCTAATAAACTTTCTTTGAACTCAAAAAAACTAAATTTATGTTAATAGAACCAAACACCAAAATTAAAAATACCGAGTCCCCTAGTCTTCATTTCAACAATAACACAATTCAAAGGGTAAAACAGTTTAATTTTTGGGGAATATTTTTGCTTGTCGCTTACTGCCTAACCGAATAAATAATATTCAATATATTTAATAGAACCACCTTACTATAAGCGATCACATACTTTTTATACATTTATCTTTTCGGGATATAAGAAGCCTAATGTGCCTTTATTCCCGAATAGAAATGAAATGAAAAAAAAAAATTCTGTTTCTGTTCCAACCTGCAAAATTTTCTAACCTATATAATCTTTTCAAACTAAAAAAGGTTAAAAAAAAAGAAGGAAAATATTGCAGAATAAACTTACTGTTATCCGCTTCGGACTGTTCCTTAATAATATGACAGTTTATCAGCAGTCTTTGTAATGCGGCTGATGCATATCTGAGGGACTGTGATTTCCACCTATGATTCCCAACAGTTGCTGCTGCTTAAAATATTTAGGTATTCGTTAATTTTCAACGTCAAAGTCATTGCAAAACATGAGGTTACATTATTTCTATCGTCTATACCATCCGCACCGCGTAATCACCATGCATATAATAAATTTACCCATCAACACTTTTAAAAACCGCTGACTCAAGACACTCATTGTCGATGATACTACATAATACTTGCATGTTTTTCTCTGCTTGGCTTCAACCCGTAAGTCATGAACTATGTTTGTTTATTTTTATTTTCTTGGATTTATCAAGGTTTTGATTCGGCAAATCTCTGAGTATTTCATTTCCACACTTGATTGCGATCTGAATTTTGGCGAATGTACGGTGTTAACTTTTAATAAAAATCCCGAAAAACAGAGGATAATCAGCAAAAAGAATGCTAGGTGATACCTTAGAGCTGGAATCTCCTCAAGAAATCCCGAGGTAGGTCCGCGAATAACGGTTAGAATGGTAGATATGCACTAAAAACTATTGGCCCGCTAAAATTTCAATTATACATTCAAGGTGGAAAGGGGAAAATGGCGGTTTTGCAACAGTTATTTTAATCGTATTTTGAACAAGGCTAAAGGGTGATTTCAAGTCTCGTTTGACATATCAAATGCGTCAGAAAATTTAGTATAGCAAATGTTATTGGACAGTACCATAAGTCTATTAACTAGAAGTATGCATCTGTCGCTAGTAATGTCCACGGCATTGTAGACCAGCAGAAATTGTGATGTCATATTTCAGACACGTGTATTTTTAGTTGTGAGGAACTCTTGGGTAATTTCGTCTCTGAACAGCCACTGTGTAGCAATTGTTTTCGTTTGAACGACTGGGTTAATATTTGTCGATTTAGTTGCCGTTTATTGTCTATTTACCAGGCACATATTGCGCCGGGTATAAATGCGTTTGGTTTAGTAAGCAGCATTATGATCGAAGAACGCCAAAAGTTTACCAGAATTCATCATTATTAAAGTTGCGTTCTTCTTAATTATTTTTTGTATGCTACGTCACATGACAGGGGGCTGGTCCCCAATAACGGCTAGCTTATATATATGGCAGTTGCATACTTCTAGTTGCCTTATCCACTATGACATCACAAAATGGCCGAGAAAGTTGCACTTCCGAGTCCAATATTTGGTTACATATAATTTTCTTTTTTAGCATTTGAAATAATTCGAAAATGGAGTTTGTTAAACGGAAACAAAATACAAACTATTCATTTGTTAAAAATGTATTCGTTAGCTGCGTACAGCTGTCATCAATCCTGCATTATGACCTACTGTGTTGGAGTGTCGCCTTTTTTAAACCACTCACAAGCCATTGAAATATTTAACATATAGACATACTATTCTAGTTCAGAAATACGCTTTGTTAATTGGGTACAATATTTTTCATTAGGTTCTGAAATGTGCTCTTATGTTTGCGGTTTCTTTATAACATTAGCAGGCTGAAAACAAAGATACCCATTAGTTTAAAAAAACTTTTCTTCTGATTTGAAATATTTTAAGAGCAAAAAAATGCTTCGGGACAGTCCTTAAAAAAAACCTCGTGCCCTGTTTGACCCAAGCTGTCGTTACATTACTTAGGGGTTTCAATTAAAATAACACGGACGTATCATACGAAAAAATAATTAAACCGCAAAATATTAGTTTAAAATAATCTTAATGTGGCGTGTTAATAACCGCTGGCTAGAGATGAAACACACAAGTGAAATATTATTGATGTTGTATTAGATAAAGTCATGTAA
Organism: Mopalia ciliata; assembly: GCA_034783835.1. Taxonomy (NCBI): domain Eukaryota; kingdom Metazoa; phylum Mollusca; class Polyplacophora; order Chitonida; family Mopaliidae; genus Mopalia; species Mopalia ciliata. The sequence goes on from JAVFBW010118188.1 coordinate 2,362, forward strand.
GTTAACGCATCATGTAGCATCTCATGTTGGACATTGCTCTGGCATTCGATTCTAAACCACACATTTCAGAAGTATAAAGATATTCCAAGATTCCAGCTTTAGACTTCTGCATTGAAGACTAATTAATTTTCAGATTTATCTACGCACAATAAATGTGTCCAAATTACCATAAAAAAGACGTTAATATACGGGTTTCATCTACAGTATTTGTTTTAGGTTTAGATTAAACGTGATAACATTTTCAGCAGTCTTAAAACCACTTAATAGAGAAAAATACCCACAACATACACAAAATGTACATCAAAATGCCTCTGACTGACTGTCAGGGGAAAAAAAAAAGTAAAATTAGTTCCACATAATTAGGCACCGTAAAATGTCATAATTATCTGTTAAGAAAACGAAATAAATCACTCGTACCTATTAAGCATTTATGAGAAAGATTTTTTTCGTGGCTTTCTCGAGTAGTTTTTGTGGGAGGTTGGAGGGAGCATACTGTTTCCCTGGTGGTTTCCGCACTAAAGAGGACCAGGAAGCCGATATGTTTGTGATGTCTTTGTATTGTCCTGTAAGTGTCCTGTACTTGTCCTGTAATGTTTTTGTTTGTTGCCAGTGGTGTCGGGAGTGGTTTCCTTCATCCATTGTGCTGGTGCGTCGTTAAGTGAATGAAAAAACCTTAAGTACGACGTTAGACCCCAATGAAACAAATGAAGTAGTTTTGATTTACCACGTCATTTAAAAGCATCATAGTTGAGAGCCTTACCTGGCAAGGGTTTTCGGCGCACTCACATCTTGGGCATCCGGTTTCCTTGAAACCATACGGGCATTGTTTTTCTGGGCACGTGTCTGAACAACCTTATAAAGAAAACAAAAGCGTTTGATTTGCCAATGTACACTCCTTTATCTCCAGAGTTCTCTGCACAGTTTGTTTAGCCATCTTCAAGAAGGAGAGTTCAAACTTTTAGTCGTAAATAGTTCGTCTCAAGTGCTGGTGATTTGGCCTTAATTTAATTTAGACTTGTGGGTGACGACCGTTTACGATAGCAAACAAACCAGTACCTCCATTTATGCCGACGGAGACGTAACAAACGTGTTAAAATATTAACTGAAAAAATTAATTAATTAATAATTAAAATAACATAATAAAAATAGCACAGTCCTCGGAAGCTTTGAAACTCAAAAGACCCCAATACCATGACCACCGCTGGTTAGTTTAACACAGCAAAATATAGTAACAACCCCGAGGAAAAGTAATGAGTTAGAGGAAACAGTAAGGGATATTGCGGTGAGGTTACTGGGTGCAGATTACACTGATTAGTAGTTGAAGGGGTATTACATTTTACCGTGCTGTTCAGGGAGATATTCACTAATTGATGCAGCCTACGGGTAGACTTCTTTATCTTTCATAATGGTAATGGAAATGTGAAGACGATTCAATAATATATAATGCATCCCATAACTTTATCAGATCAAAGAGCGTCATAAAGATTAAATATAATCTTGATTTTTTAATAATGTACAAAAGTAGAATGTGCACAATGAATCATTCTGTAATATGCACCGCAATTACCGTATATTTCACGACCGAGCCATCATAACCTAGTTCTTTTTTAAATTCATACATCCTCTCTTTGAAAGATACCAGCATAATCTAACATATCAACATTTATTCCATAGATACTTTTTATTATTGGAATTTTACTTAGTGAGGACGAAATTTGTAATTATCGCCTTAAGATGCCAGAATCATCCCGGATATATTGAATCAAAATGTTTTTGGAATCACAGTATTCATGTATATTTTTACTGACGAGAAACCAATGTTGCTTGCATCCACCGGGATTCAAACTTGGAACTCTGGGTAATAGTGCCAGCGCTTTGACCGACTGAGCTACAGAGGCTAACGACAGAGCTACTACGAATTTTCATCCAAATTATTTTGCACATAATATATTTAACTCTTCAGTGGAACTTACGGTTCCTGGAAACAATGCAAAAACAAAAAAAAGTTTCTTGAAATTTAGCACATCTGAGTTATTGTTCGACTTGTTCTATACAAAGCGGCTTTACATAAAGGTTCCTATCAATTATCTTGTCTGGGGCCGGTAGCTCGAAGTGCTATTAAATTAAATCCGTCATAAGATGACGTCACGTCATGTTCAGGGTATATCTCTGACCCGGTATTAGCAATTTATTCTGGGTTAGCAGCTAATCGTCTTTCGAAATATGACCTGTTTTATAAAAAAAAAAACATCCCAGAAAAAACACAGAACCCCCCCCCCAACAAAAACCACTAACACTCATGTATGTCCATTTCGGTTGATTTGTTTCCATTTTTGATGTTTACATCCAAGGATACAGTCTGTTTAATTTTTATCTTTACATGAAGAAACTTGGATAAAAGAGTTTCACTTTATGTTCACAGCACATCGAGGCTGAATGTAGCGGATATCACCACTCGATCAATCAATCGAACAAATTTCCCCTGTTATCTAATGCAATGGAATTATATCTCACTGGTTTTGTTATCCATCAGACAAACAGATTCGTGGGGACATTGGTATACTGCTGCACAATCCGTAGCCTTCGTTTCGCACCTATAACCCTCTTCACACGTCCCTATCTGAAACATAATGATGTTGAGGATATATGAATAAAATCCAGGAGATCGATAAGTAAGAGGAGAGGGATGCTAAGAACCGTACTTACGGTTATTTCACTCATGTGATGTCGATATTAACCAACTCCAACAAAATCACACTTATTGGGGTCATCGATGTTGAAGACTTCAACTCTGTTTGATATTTACTGTTTATCCATTACTTAGTAAAGGCAGTATGAATATGCCAAGCCGGACATACTATACTTAGACATGGGTTGTCAGCTAGTAGTAGAATAATATAAATCAAACTCATGCCAATAACATCGTGGTGTCTATGTATATATATTTTTTTAAACTATGCCACTATCAGTATAAAGTATACCACGAATTGCTCTAAATCACCTATTAGCAAACTTCAACAGCGACACAAACTTCTGAAAGCAGCATAAAATATTCCGATAATGTAACAACTCTTGAAGCAATTTATTACATGTTTTTAATTTTTTCCTTCTTTTTGTTTTCACTCTATGACAGTATGTTAAACAGGCGTTACTACGTCGAGCCATACTGATGTTTGTGCGTCATTGGGGCATATTGCGTAAAAAAGAAAATAGCATTATATTTGATCAGTTACACCATAATTGAGACTTTAATGTAAATAGTGGGTGGTTGGAGGGAGCTTTATATTGTTCTGTGCCCGGTTGCTCGAAGAGCTATTATTAATCCACTATAAGACGCCACGTTGTAGGTCCATCTCTAACCCAGTAGTAGCAATTTAATCCGGTGTTAGCGGCTTATCGTCTTTCGATCTGTCTGTGATGTCTTTGTACTACGTCCTTTGATTGTTCTGTATTTGTCACGTTTTCTCGAGGTTATGGGAGCCAGATTGCTGTTGCCTGGCGCTTTCAGAGCTAAGGGCATAATGAAGCCGATCTGTTCGTTGTGGGTTTCAATAACGGCGTATGATTATCCTGTATTTGTTGTCTTGTCTTGTCGTAAATGCGTCGAGAGTGGTTTTCTTCCTCCACGATGTGAGTGAAATAATCTGATGCACGGCGTTAAACCGCAATCAAACAAACACACTTTATGTTACTGAGATCTTCTAAGGAAAGATGTAGATGTCGTACTATTGATAACGAAAGAGTCATGGCGTTTTTGTGTGACAGTGACTTACCTTACATGGGTTGGGCGAGCAAAGGCATCGTGGACAACCCTTCTCCAGATATCCGAAAGGACAAAACCTGCTAGTACAAGTAGATGCGCAAACAAAATCTTTGCTCCACCAATTATACATGAAACCTGGAATTTAAAAGTTCAAATTAAGAAATCCATTAATATTTATAATTAATTTACAAATCACTGAAACTGTATAAAAAAATTATATACCTATACTATCTTTACCATAAGAAAGACCACAATAACTAGATTTTAGAAGAAAAATAAATTAACAGCGAATAGATCGCGATAGATTTCAAGTTTAAATTAACGAAAGCAATAGCCATTTCTAAAATTGTTTCTTTTCTTGGCTTATTGACACTATAATGTTAGTTATTTATCATGTATTTTCCATAAACTTTGAACTAACATATTTTTCAAAGTTAAATTCTCGTTAATATGCGTTTAAAACAGACTTAATGTGTTTAATAACTTCCAACAATAATTTCACACAATGATTGTATCTTACTTAACTGAATATTTGGAGTACCGGTATGTGGATATCTCAATTCAAATCAGAAGATATTCTGGGTGGAAATATATTATTAATTATTGATTTAGGTGTAAAACAATCGGTATACATAATAGCTAGGTATATTTGTGCTTCTTCGGTTGGGTGCAACGTGAGGGGGCTTCCTGTTGCTCTATGAGCTAAAGGGCAACAATAAACTAGTCTGTTTTCGATGTCCTGTGTCTTGTCGTTGCACTCTGAGCTAGGGGGAAAGACGAACCTATATGATTTTGATGTCTTTGTAAAGGGTCCTGTGTTTGTCCTGCATTATCTATGTTTCTTGTTTCAAGGATGGTTTCCTTCGCCCATTAGGATGTCTTGTCGTCATTTGAGCGTGATAAGTGTTGTGTTAAACCCCAGTCAAACAAACAAACAAACAAACAATCTTTGTTTATAGCCAGAGGCGTCGAGGGTTGGTACACCTTCATAGGAGTGAAATAACCTTAAATACGGCGCAAAAGCCAAATCAAAACTTTCTTTCTTCTATTTAATTAGGTTCAGTCGCTTGTACTTAAGTCTAAGTTATTCACTTATACAGCCGCTCACTTACCCGAAACGTGTCCAAAAAACAAAAAAGAAACTAAGATGTATGAGACCGTCGTCATGTTGTTTACGGAAGACAAACTGTCGGCATCTGTGAAGAGAGAGTAGACAAATTAAATTATTTATATACTAGTATTAATTAAAGTCGAATCATCTCTAGATCAGATTGCATAATTACTGTCTTGACGAGTCAAGATATGTCTAAATGGAACAAGGGTGTGTTGATAGATTGCATAACGTTATCATGTACAGAGAGAATAATTGATGATGCTGGTTTGTTTATCTTAAAAAGCCTCGGTGCATTAGTTCTCATGTCCTTTTGAAATAGAAAAAAAAGTCGTTCACTGGTATTTAAAAAAACTGTGCAATTCTTTTCCCTGTGAATATTATTTTTCAAGACATTCTTTTCCCTGTCAATATTATTTATTATGTTCAAAACAGATTATAATCTTTATTAATTCATAATGACTACTTGATTAGGCTAGTAAGAATGTGCGTTGGGAGATCAATTAAATAGTCAATCAAATTGTCCATCTTGCGTTCGAAAAATCTACGGTAGGAGTTTAACGATGTAGTGGAACTGTTATACTTTTAATCAATTCGCCAAACCTCGCGAGAGTCTCGTTACTGTGGTATTATCTCGCTTCCCGATCGCAATAGAAGTATGAATATGCATCAAAAATCATACAATTTGTATGAAGCCTGTTTACCCGCGTAGGCACATTATTCTTCACACTAAAATACACATAAAACGGGTTCATATGGTTTAAGAATAAGCAAATTTTGTTTAAGAGGGGCCGGTTGCTCAATGCACTATTCAATTTTATCCTGTATTAGATGATGTCAAGCCATGTTGTAGGTCTGTCTCTAACCCGGTATTAGCGATTTAATCTGGTGTACGCGGCTTATCGATTTTCGAGCAACTGGTCCCAGCGTATTATGTTCTGAACCCAAAACAGATTGAAGCTAAACATTATTTATGCATAGAGGACTATGTTTTCAGTTGATTTGACAATAATGCACGCCATATACTGGCCACGATCGCTGAGATGATTTCCACAACATACACTACACTTTTAGAAACAATGGTTCTTTGAGGGTTCTTCAGAAACTAGGACGGTTCTAAATGGAACCGAGATGGTTCTAAATGGGACCATAAGTACAAAAACAGTTCTTTGATATAATCAGATAAGGAGAAAAACGTGGAATGGTTGCTGTTAGGGTTCCATAAAGAACTAAAAAGGGTTCCACCAGATCCATAACTAAAAAACCTTAAAGGGTTCTATTAGAGCCAATTGTTCTAAGAGTGTAGAGGACTTCCGGATGACTTTTTGTAGGCCTGCTGTTGTGTTACATTGATTACCCAGATTCAATAAAATTACCTTTTTTCAAACATTATTATCCTTTGATTGTTTCTTAAATTCAAGACAGCTTTTGACTATTTAACAATTTTATTTATAGATGAAAATTACTTAGAGCCTCCCTCTCTTGATATAATTAGATTTCATAGCAGATTGCGTTTTACATGTAAAAAAATGCAGCTATCATGATTTTAAATTTAAGGTAATTGATTTTAATCCCAACAGTTAAATCTCGCAGAGCAAAGCGGAATGCTTCATGCAGGAGTTCAACGTTAATTTAAATAAACATAATCTGTTTACAAAATAACCATGTTTATGGGGAAACTTTTATAGGTGAAATAGTAAGACTGGTAGATAAAATACCACAAAAGATCGACAATTCACAGCAACGGGCAGTTGGACATATCTGAATACTGAGAGAGAAATCCATCTCGTGTGAAAGAGTGGGAGGAGAGCAAAGCTCAATATAACGAAATTTTCTCAAACAAATAAACATGCAGTAGACCAAAATCACAACTCCGAGAAAAGACAAGGTACAAATGTTGAGTCCTGGAGGTTACTTTGTAACATTATGTGATAAAACCAATAATGATAACTCGCAGTAAACCAAGCATCCTCAATAGCTGTTGTTAATATATTTCATACCTGTATTTATACATTTTTCAATTTTTTAACATCTGTAAATGTATAACAAGAAATGTTTTACGTTGATTCATGTTTTATGTTACACAGACACTAACCATCGTGTAAAGTAATAAGGAAGATGAAACCCGCCATTCTGTCATTCTTTATGATAACCCATGGCTTATAAATGAAATCCAAAGAAGGAAAAAAAAAACATCTTTGTATGTGACAGTATTTGCAATGAAATTATTTCATATTCCTGTAACTGAAACGGCTATGTTAGATGAATTATTCAGCAGCGTCTGTCTATGATCTTCAGCCTGATGTCTTACCTGTTGCTGGTAGATCGGGTTTTATTTAATATATGATAAGCAACCTCCGTTAGACAACATGCACTGACGGATTAAGAGTGGTTGATGCCGTAAGATATAAATCTTGGACAGGACATCAATTAACATAACTTTTGTTTACTTGATGCCCAAATCAGCCTCTTATGACGGATAAATTTGCTCATAAAAAGCAGGCCAGAGGATAACTCCTCGACAGACCCTTAATCGTGTGTGTGGAGTAATGGATGATACAGAGGACTGCGGATCTGAGTGGGTTGAGAAACATGGAAATGAAATGCATGGTTAGAAAGAAAGATAAAGTTGTACAGTAAACTTGCCCTGTATTGTTTACATTGATTCCTAAAAATGGACAAGAAAAACATAATGGTTTAATATGACTATTGTGTTACACAATAGTACTTCGTTATATTTGGATAACGACTTGAGAAAATGCCTGTGTTTTCTATCTAAAATACTTTGATATCATTTGTTTTGTCATTTATCTACGATCTTAAAAGAAAGCATAAACACGACAGGCTTTGTCCTGTCAAACATGTATTTTTAAAAATGTAGTTATAAAGCCATTGTATAACACAGGCCATTAGAGTTTTGATGTGTTTTTTTTTTTGTCAAATGAGAATTTCCGCGTTTAAATGTCTATTTTATTAAACTTTAATTATTGCGCCATGAGTCGTGTCATTTCACCTTAATTGTGCTTGAATTATGACTCAATGCAAGTCGTCGTATGTTTAAGTATTAAAACAAGGAAAATTTGAACTGCACACTGAAAACTGAGCGTCTGAGAATTGGAGATAAACTTGAAATAGATATGACACATAACTGTTAAATGGTGCTTAACATTGTCTCATAACCGACAATATATAATGGACAAACAAAAAAAGCTGATGAATTGAAAAAATGAAAATAAAAAACACACCCTGGAATGGAATGAAAATTAGTATTATTTGCGCTCGTATTTCTAATCCACCGTGGAGGTAACTTTCATATCAACTTTATCTTCAAAAAGAACAAAAATAAGAGGCATCTCATTCACAGGTATAAACTATAACTTTTTTTAAATAAATACTTTGTTTTAAAACAGTTAACCAGCCTTTATCTATCGACGATGAACCAAGAGGCATAGATAAAATTAACGGATGAAACAGAAGCTGGAGATATAGTATTGCAATACATAGAATTAATTACATATGTTTGATAAGTAAAGTGAAGAACAAATATAACTAATTTTTATTAGTTAAAAAGGGAAATTGGCTAATCGCTGTGTTTGCGCGTGTATGTAAGTAAGTGTCTATAGCGGCTTAATCCGTGCGTCGATTTTTATTAAAAATTCAGAATTGAACAATTACCAGATGTCAAGTTCAAGGTCAGTATATTGTCATTATATAGCCATAGCCATAAACCTTATCACTCTGAAGTCCTCGAATGCACTGTGCTCGCCCATTATGTCAATTAGTGGGATAGAAAAATAATAACAACAGCAAATCATCTCTTGTTCTTGATAAACTCCCGGAGACAAGTATTTATCTAGGCTTTGCTATGGGTAAAATCAAAACATGATAAATATGTAACAACAAGATATTCGACATGGGTTGGTAATAGAGCAGCCTGTAAACTGGTATTTCAAAGACTACGAATATGCCCGCTAAGGACGGTGGGAGTTAAAAGTTGTCTGGTACAGGAGGAAGTTTCGTCTTTACCAGAAGATCCTTTGCTTTTAAACGAAAAGATGCATTCTATTTTATGTAATATTGCTTAGCTGTTTGTGTTTTGTACGATCATGCATGTCGTGAGTGTATATTTTGTTTAATGCGTTGATTAGTTTGATTGGGGATTAACGCAATTTGAGGTTATTGCACTCAAATGACAGCGTGCCAGCCCATTGATTGAGGGAAACCAGCCACAGACACTCCCACAGACAAGACAGGACAAATACAGGACACCAAAAGAACACCTTTGCTTCATATTGCCCTACAGCGCTGAAGTCACCAGGACAACTGGAAGCTCACTCCCAACCGTCCGCCCCCGTGAGGGAGCGGGTGGGCTATGGCCCTGCAGAATACTCCCTCGTCTTCCTCGGTCGATCGTAAGAGGCGAGAAAAGAGATTGCTTTCTGTTGCCCTGGTGTTCGCAGAGCTAAAAGATAACGGGACGCAGATTTGTTTGTGATGTTCTGTATTTGTGTCCGTCGTCATATAAGTGAAATACCCTTGAGTACGACGTTAAACACCAAACAAACAAACAAAGAAACCCAACCGTCCGCTCAATGCGTTTAAAGTGTAATGTATGTGTGGTTTGCATTTAACGTCATACTCAAAGGTTTTTTTCTTCTATCTCGACGGAGTCTTATATCTAGCTCTGCCAGGCTTTGGTAAAGTGTCACGTTTAATTTCCTTATTTTTATGCTTTGAGCTAATGAATTCAGTTATAAAGTTGCTCGTTCAGATATTGAAGAAAATATAGCCATCTTCTATTGTTTTCCAAGTTTAATGACCGACTGTAGATGGTTGAAAAGTCTGTTTTGATGTTTACACGATACGAAATGTCTCTTATTTCGTTTCAAGTGCTCTGTGCAATGTTAGCCTTGACAATTTTGAAAAACTAAACAGACAAAAGCATATCAAGTTGATTTATGTGTAGGCCTACGTGTGTAGACATTGAATGTTAAAAATCTGTTTTTATCTGCATTCTACTCCTTCACGCTACAACATTCGTTCTTACAAAGGAACAATTGGTATTTCCTCTGGGTTAATTTACCCGCTTCAGACTTTTAAAGCTGAATACATGGACTGAAGTAAAAAAAAACTCAATCACCACATCCTCTAAAATGTATTTTCAAAGGACAGCTAATAAAATAACTCGTCACAAAAAAAACAAAAAACAAATGGAGTTATTGATTTATTATTTGGATTAGTGTTTAACGACTTACTGGAGATAAATAATAAGACTTTATACTAAGGAAGTATAGGGGGAAACCGCGAACAAACTGCATAAAACAACCCGCGATATCCGCAGTCATCGAAAAGGCAGCAACAAAACCGTTACGGTAACATTGAAAGAGGTTGCGTGGTCCAATGAGAAAACACTTGAATTACTCTGTGACCGAAGCAGTTTTTCAATAGGAATCCTCAATAAAATACGCACATCACCTCGGATGACATACATTAAATATGCATTTTATATTTCAAATCAACTCAAAATCATCCCCGTGAAGAAAGCTCACAGTCTATGTCAGTATTTGGATCAGGGGCTCGTTTCACAAAGCGATCTTCGCTTAAATTGAACGTAACTGTCATGGCAACAATATGTCTTTAGCACTGGTCGTCATGGCAATTACGCTTTACTACGTAATCTAAGGTCGCTTTAAAAAACGGGCCCCTGAACATGATGTACTCTTGAAATTAATGTTCGTGTTTTAAACCAAATGAACTCACTCTAGGTTTATTTTAGTTTGCCATGGATAGAGTGCATACGCCGGTAAATAGTCACCCGGTTATACTGGTACACAATAAAACATCTATCATGACCGAGCCTACCGATGATACTACATTAACGTGAATCTCACGAGATCTGGTCTATTGAGCAATGGGGATTCAAGTCAGAAAATATATTCATTCTGTGAACAAGGGTGGATTATAATTACGTAAATTTATGTATGACTAATTCACTTTGGATGAAGGCTACATTAGATGTTATCTTTAAAAAATATTTTTCTTTGATGACGCATTCGGTGTTAATTAATAGCTAGTCTTAATCTTCGCTGAAAAGGAAAGTTTACTGTCCCTGATTTTACACCCCAATACCTATGTTTCTATGAGTCAATATCTCAATTAGAAAATCCACAGCTCATAAACCCTGTGGCCCACCCAGAGAAACCAAAAACTAAACGCGTAACGTTATCTGAGTCAGTATAAAATGTTTGCAATACTGTAATAGCCTGTCAGTTAAAATAAGGGAAGAAATGTGTTTTCAAAAGTAGACAGTGTATATCTTTTATATGATTTATAAACAACTGACGAAACACATTAAATTTTAAGACGAGAGAGAGAGAGAAAAAAAATAAAAATAAATAATATAGTGAGCCCACCTAGAGAGGCCATAAACAGTCATGAAAAAAAATGGATAGCTTTAATGATCATCTTTGGACAATTTCGATATAACTTTAGTTGTTCAATATATATGCACCCCAATTAATTCACCATAAGGTGTGAGATATAATAGTTCTCTTGCATTTATCGTGGAATTAGTCATGGAATCCTTTTAATATTGTAGAGACAGAAAAGATATGGCATGAAAAGTCTTCCATACTCGAGTTACCAAATCGGCAAAAACGAGATTTTGAACGCAAATCATCGGTTCATCTACTTGGGCAAACTTGATCTTTTGTTTGTTTCCCCTATAAATCGCTCTGTAGAATTAGTTCTAAAAACGTTTTAAACTCTTGATATAGGCCAACATTTATAAAGGAAGATTATTATAAACACGATTAAAAAACTATACATATATTTTCCGATGATTTCCGAAGATATGTTACGAGTCTTTCGGAGCTGATTAATTGAGGCTCCATCGGCTTTATATTAGTACTTTTTCAATATATATACACTATCACATTATGAACGTAGCCTTATATTTAGGTGCACAGCCTTATAGCGAACACTAATGACGTCTAAAATAATTATCTCATCAATCAAAACATTAAATACACGCTAATTAATTGGTGTACTAAGATTATGACTTTTTTATGTCATGCCCAGCGGTAATACGCTAGGATAGAGTCGATGTGAGCTTTATTTAGATTTTTATACAAACTATTATACCCGAGGTTTCCTTAAATGGAGACGTCGAGATTAGTCAATATTGATATAGATATGGCCATATAATAAACACAGATACTCACACTATAGCATCACTTGTAAGCAAAACAATGGAAATGAAATTAAATCTTTTGACCAGATTTGTTATGAAAATAACGAGTAAATGCCTGATAGGAATGACGGAACAGAAACAGATAGACTGCCAGCAATTCGCATTGAAAATTATCCCCAGGTCGACGATGGTGACAAGAATAATATTTAAATTTATCCAGAATAAAAACTTTAAATTTTAAAGAGGATTGAATATTAAGTACTTTCAGTCCTCACATAAAGATAGTTGACACGATTAAACCTTGCACCAGGTACAACGCTACACAAGCATTCTGTATATATTTATGAATGGCGCAAAAACACTGAGCGGGTCGGCGGAATAGATCTGGAGAATATTAAAATGGCAGCGAGGTTTCTATAGATACCAGTCACTTGGTGAATTACCCTGGTGACGTCACTCGAGAATCAATGAGCTGTCACTCTTAATAAAAGTCAGTGTTCGAATCCCAATTTCCCCACAAGTACGCCGAATTTTGTATTGAACCAAGTTGCAAATCGTTCCCTGAATATTGGACTATTTGTAAACTATGTTTCAACCATTTGGGAATACCTTTAAGCGATAGCAACGAAAGTTTATCCATATACCTGCTTAAATATGCGTTTGTGTTTACATATATAAGCAGACGACACGTCCTCCAATAAATGCATTTTCTGTGTTTGTGATGTACTTTGTTGGCTGTAGCACAATAACACAGTCAAATGGGTCAAGTTTTCACAGACTTTCTCTAATGAACATGCTTCTGGCAAGGCGTTTAATTACTCTATTA
>JAVFBW010118199.1:0-15253 GCA_034783835.1 Mopalia ciliata
TATGTATGCGTTTATATTTTGCAGATTATCTCTCTTCTCAAGTCATGGGTCTGAGTGTACAATGGAGCATTTTTTTATTATCTGTTTGATTGGAATTTAGGGTAGTACAAGTGTTTTTCCTGACAGCCTACCTGCTTCATATTTGACAGTCACGCCCAGTTTCAATTGTATCAAACAATGGCACAAGACAACGACATTCAAAAACATATGGTCCAAATGGTGTGTCTGAAATGCAGTTCAAGAAGAAATAATATCTCAGTTTAGTGTTGTCTATTTAGGGAACAATATAACTAAAAGCACTCTCCCCAGCTACCAACGTTATATAATTTGAAACTATTGTCATGGAATTTAACTAAGATTTATTGTTGACAAATTTAGGTCTGAATATTCTATTGCTAGTTTGTTAAAGTTACGTTTGAACTTATTCAACGATCTGTTGATTTTGAATTCGGTATCCACAGTTCTGGATATATATATTTTAAATAAATAAAGAAGAAAATCTACTTTACATAGATTTATTGTAGAGAACGAAATATAATGGTATAGCCCCATCAAAGGTGTGTTATTTTTCACCACTACAAGGTCAAAGTGACGTTCTGGTAAGAAGATGAGAAAGTGAAGGGAGATAACTCGAAGATTGTGAGATGTCAGATGCGATGGTAGGATGGTGAGATGAAAAAGCAAAGACTCGATTCGATAATTTTGGAAAACGTATGACTGTAAGGCAAGACTCTCGTCCCTTGTTTTGTTTGTTTGTTTTTTTTTTCCACAACACTAAAATCAGGTAATGAATCTTTTTGATTGTCAGTGAAGCCATGAGTGGTTGCATTTTGGTTGAAAAGAATGATTATTAGAGGTAATGGAAAATTGTGATAATCAATATTTGTCTAAAGTGATTTTAATTAACAATGAAATTTTACGAAAACGATGAATGCGCAAACCAACTTGTGAGGCCTATCATTTGATAGATTCATCTCAGGACCTTTCCTACATACGATTTTAATATGAATATTTATATTAGATGAACCCATATTGTCTTGTTCTGATAATTGGTATCAGCCTTAACATGGTTGATGTTTTGAATAAGGGTAATTAGGAAGATGTTTTGCTAGAAGAAAACAACTCATTCATGATTCTTATTTAAATAGACAAATTTAACCTTTTTTATTTAGTTTATTTGAAAACCCACTAAACACGCCAACGGTGCTTCCCTTTCGTTGTGTTTGCCTTCAAAAAAAACTTGTCCTGAGTTATAAAAGCAAATGATAAACCTTCCTCTAAATGGTGAGAGACATTTAAGGTCAGCTGGTAAAACTCTACACTGCCAAATGGATGGTGGTCCATCAGACAATTGGCTTGATAAACATGAACAAGGCAACGTTGATGTATGGATTTCAATCAGTTATTATATTCGAAACATTTTTTGCATATTCTTTCCAAGTGTTTGAATCCCAAATTTAACAAACTTAAGAAACAGACATACATTTGAGACCAAATTTCAAAATATTTTCACGGCTAAGTAGTCAAAGTTAGAAAAATGTTGTTACAATTTCGTTGCATTATGCAGTCCTACAACGATCCTCTAAAGGTTAATTAATTTCATTAACAGCTGGACGACGGTTGTACAGTTGATAGGGATTCTCGTGGAATCTGCAATGGAAATATAGCACGTTTTGTTCTCACTTCACCAATGCTAATCGTTAAAACTCATTTGTAAGATGCTGTACGTTTCTGCTGTGGAACTGCTATGGAGCTTATTTCCCTATTAGATATTTTTTTAATCGAACTACATATGTTTTGTTCCCCCAGAAATAATGGGATTAAACAGCTCGTATCGTTACTGTAAAGAATTTCAGCTATGCCTCGTATGTAACCACATATTATGTTTGAATGAAATTTGTTTGATCAGTCTTAGTCAATTCTTGCACGAAGCATTTTATAACACACTCTTAGAAATAATGGGAGGAAGGGGTACGGTTCTTTAGATCGACGATGGTTCTGTTAGAACCATTAGACCAAACCATTTCTTGAATATTTCTGTATCGTTACTGTTATGAATTTCAGCTATGACACGTATGTACAAGACCTTTGAAATTTTAGACCCAGATTTTGTTTGACATACATATGTTTACAGCTTGATCGCGATCAGTCTGAATCAATACACGCAAGAAGCATTTTTAACACACTCGTAGAAATAATGGGTTAGGGTTTCTCTAGTAGAGTTTATCTCGTATATGGGTCGTTGATCATTCGGTTGTGTTAAATTATCTAGAAATCAAAAACTAGCGATGTTTATGCCATATTGGAGATCTAATACTGAGAGAATAAGCGAACTCATGTTCTTACAATAAACTACCACCAAAGGAATTTATTTATTCGGCTTAAGTACATGCTTTGTTTAGCGCAAATCGGGTATATACACATGTAGTTCATTGGCCACTAAAGGTTCTTGAATGTTGAGATTTAATTAAAAATACATGAGTAATAAGCGAAGAGGTAAAGATATATTATCATGTGTTAATCACAACTCGTGATTATTTGCTATCTTATCATGTCTTGTTTTGTCATCTTATCTTGTAACTAGCGATTGCCTGAACAAATCAATATAATGTGTCTATGGTGAATGGTGAGTGTTTATAAAGCACAACCGCAATCGCCAAATCTCAGTGTTGTATGGAAACGAGGAAGACGCCCCTGGATCTCGAGTGATTGTCAAACTACAGACAACGCCTTTGTCTAACCGGTCTCCTGTTTAGCACAGAAGATTTCCAGTGAAGAAAAGACCTTTCCACCGCTGCAGGAGGAGTCTGGGTTACCTGAGTCATTGATTGCTTTCTGTATCAAGCTTACACTTGCCTATTTGGCACAAGATGTACGATTGAGATACGCCACTTTCTTAATGAATTGTCGCAGCTTAGCCATCAAATACTTATTAAAACAGTAACAAACAACATCAACAACACGGTCTGGATACAATCTAGAAATAAAACGATATAAGTCTCATTCTAATTAGTTTTAATTATAATATATTTATTTATACTCGAAACCACCATAGGACAAACGGACGAAGGTCAAATTCTTCCATCGGTAATTTGTAGGTATTATCATAGTTTTGTGCGCTGTAAATCCCAGTAGGTTTCAAGCATGGTAGTTTCTCCACCAAACCATTATGTGATGTCTTGTGTCCAATCCCTCTGAACACACTACCATCATTTAGGCAGCTAAATGTATTATCAGTTTATATCAATTGCAGGGAAACATCTTTAGATCATTTTAACGAATGGACAACGGGTACATATCAACGTCTGGCAGCTTCCGGATAGGGGAGCTAACAAGGTTGATAATTTTATATTAACGTGCGTTTTGAAGGGTCGTGTATCTCAACTCGTTTGATTATCGCATATAATATTCAACCATGATACCGTTAACATAATCGATGCAGCTTAGAACTGGTGTGATGAGAATAACTTCATTGACCTCTGATTTCACCATAATAAAGAACCTTAATCGCATATTGGGTATTTCCATTCGCCTCCAATAAAACCATTTTGCGTCGGTTTTCAAGTATTTTCAAGTCAATTAAGAATGTCTGTCTCACAATTTAAATTAACTTAAGCTCAATCAAATTCACACAGCAGGTGTCCGTATTATGTTCAATGGGACGAGTAATTTTCCCATCTTTTCGAGACATGTCCAGAATTGTAAATTATTGCCGCATCATGGACATCAGTTTGATTTCGACCTTGTCCTAAGAGTTGAATCAATTTACTTTTAGAGGGCACAATAGTCGCTTCCGCATCCGCAGTCGATAACACTGTATAGAGCTTCTATCCCCAGCTGAGTACACCTTCTTTGGGACCATGTTTATGCTATTCTCATTTTTTCCATATATTTTGCACAGAGCGAACCCAAAACATTTGCAGGCCGATAACAGTATGGGAAAGGCACACAGGCTCCCCCGCCATAAGGAGAACAGGTGACTGAGCGGTCTGGGTGTCCAGTGAGTGTCACACTGAAGGGGTCCTGAATCTCAGTCTGCAACTTAGCTCAACTACAATCTCTTCAACTAAGGAAAAGATACTCTAACATGACTAAATAGTCATAATAGTAACTTTCTGTTATGAGATCCCCTTCACTTACTTCCAAAACTATGTCGATTAACGTATAATTATGGATTATGTTGAAAGCCACAGAAAAAGGCTTCCTCTCCTGTGTCTTGATTCAACCTTAGACGAATTTACCTTTGCACAACCAAATACAAATCTCTCAATGTATACATTAGAGTCAATTGGTTGTGTAGTGTATCTATCTGTACAAGACGTTTGTTGCATGGCACATTTTTACAGCACCACGAACATCAACCTCTTGTTGAGCCTTTTTTCATCTTTGCCCTTACAGTAGAATCAGTTTACTTCTCGAGTTAGTTCGTCTTGTTTATTATAGTATATACCGTACTGTCTTGTAAAGATACCTGTAACAGACAGACATGTTTTAATTCATTTTATTTGCTTCAAATGTTTTCAGTTTTGCCCAATACAGTGAGCGATCGCTGAGAGTATCACATAAAAATAATCTTTTCCAAATATCGTAAAGATATCTGATTATTTATACAAATAATTTCTAATATTTAATTCGTACGGAATATCAGCTTAAGTTCTGGAGAAAAAAAAAATGCCCAGAAACCGTAATATACAATAAGTCACACTCAAAAGAATATTGGACAGCTTATATATTAGCATTAAGTGCGATATCTAAACACACCGCCTCGTGACCTAGGACTCAACAACATGGAACAAGGATTACTTTATCAGAAAGAGAGATATATATTTGTTAAATAAGGTCTTGTAAAATAAAACCGTGATCAACGACAGGTTTAGCAGTCAGATTTATTTCTAAAAGACACGCACTTTGAGATTCCATTCAACCTGTCTGATGGACACAACAAGGAACAGTGAATTGTTGGCAAGTTCTTTCACACAAAACGATCCAGACTGAGGTTCCATAGTTCAACTCTCTTTAAAATGGAAACGAAGCGATTAAGAATGACCTCCATTTTAATTCATCCGTGGATAACGGCAGCACTCCGCATTGAGAAGAACAGAATTCAGTTTCATTGTATTCCACATATTTCAGAAAATGTTAGCTACCTGTGCCAAAGTGGCTTTGTCTTTGACGTCTTACTAAACTTAACAACTTTCTAAATCAACTTGCTTTCATTTGATTACATACTATGTCCTGTACAATTTAAAACAATAATGTTAATCTCTATTTTCAGGTCAACTTTTATTTTGATTAGTTATTTTCATCTTGTTTTTATCAAAATAAAGTCATTGTTAATTGTAGGGTGTAACCATGGTGACGGTATCAGCCTGGAGGCAGTGGAATGGGTCTACTTGTTTTAAAGAGTTAGCTTGCGCTGTATAAAAGCACAATCCATGTCAACTTATGAATTCATTCACTCTCTGGCAGAGCCACGTTGCTTCTCACTTCTGTGTTTAATTTTGTTATTGCGAGAATCTAAAATTAAAAAAAATATATTAAAAAAAACCCTTTAGAGATCAATCGATGAAAAGCTTTTTCTGTCTTTAAAGGCGTCTTTCTGAAGGGCAAAAAATCGACAAATTAACTTTACTCACTAGAATGCACCCTAGGGTGTCTGCATCAGGTTCAATTTGTCGTGTAATAGTCTCGTCAGTCGGAGACGTGTCTTGAATTGTAAAGCATTGCCGCATCATTGACACCAATTTCTTGGTTGGCATCAACTTTGCCGATGAAGTTGTGTATAATTTGGTTTGTAGGAAACGATGGTCACCTACACACATGACAGTAGAATTATAAAGATACATATACCATTCTCCTGAAGTCACATTTTCGAGGGAATATGTTTCCTCCGTTCAAGTGATATGCCTTTAGCTTATTTCCCATGACGATGAGAACCTCAGTGATAAGCATATGCCTGATAGACAAATACTGTTTGCCAACGGAATCGTCGGAATACCAGCGGTGAAAACAACAGTTAAATCTAACAAGCAAAACCAAAATCAACAAGGAAAATATCGTACGTAATCAAAGGTGCAAATATTTAGATACTTAACATTTAATTCTGGCTAGTGCGATAATTATAAGTTTTCATGAACAGTACAAAAAAGCACACACAACTTCATCAAGAGTAAAAATAATTAACAAGAAAATCTGGACAACACATAAGTGTAAATTATTTGGATAAATTGGCCAGCTATGTAAAAGTCGATCTCTGTCTTTGACGACTTGTTCGGCTTGAAAATTGTCTAAACTAATCCCGCGTAGGTGGAATACGCACTAGGGCTTGTGTAATTGGATACATTAATAAGAAAATTTTGTTAATATATTTGGCAAGACTGTCATGGCACCAGCATATAAGTGATGAAATGGATATATCTCTATTGACGAATGAATAGTTTATAACTATAGCAGTCAGAAACAACATTAACAAAGCATGTCTCATGGGAAATATCGCAAGGATTCACGAGAAGACAAAATTAAGAAACTTAAAATCAAATATCCATTGTATTATGTAAAGTATACATTTTCTAATGACCCACAACTGTTGAGGTAATTCAAAGGAGGTAAAAAAGAAATTAAGCTAGTCCGAATACTTCATTTACAATAACTTAAAATCTTCAGCCTAAGGAATACTCTGACTTTATGCCAGGCCATAATTAGCCTACTTTAGAAACAATGCTTGTCTCAACGATGCAATGCCTGAGTTCTATATATACACACATACACGTGGAAATATTACAAAAATTGAACGCATTGGACTTCGGTTACTTCCCATCTTACAGAAAAATATGATACCAAATGCTTGTCATCACTTAGCAACTTCTATGCAGAAAGTGGATGAATTGTAGATGTATATTCAAACTTCATAAAAGCATAAGAGAAAAAAAATTAGTGAAATGAGTAGGAAACAATCCATGTCTTCAAATGTACTCCTGGTTTGTCTGAGGGGGAGCTTTCACCAAAAGAGTCTTGCTCTTTGTTATTAAGTAGTATAGCGGATTGGTGATGCAGCCGGATAATACTCGACAAGGAACACATTGAACGCTGCACGATGGGAGGCTGACGGTTCGTTTCATTTATAATCAGAGTGAGCTCAACAAGATCTATACAGATAAATCTCAGAAATACTCTCTAATAAATCAATTGTGACTGATTTCAAAATATAATTGCCGTGGTGTTGGATGTTCATAGACTCGTGACGTTCGTCAGAGATACTTCCACTGAATTTATCTTGACAGGCAGTGAAATTCAGCTATGTACAAAAAAGCGTATTGATAAAGGATAACTTGGCTTACGTTGAAAAGATTCGCCACACAACACATCACGCAATATTTGCTAATTGGCATGTTCTATGAAAGAAATAAAAAGGTAGAAATATGGAAATGAGTAGTTTGGTTTTGGTCACTCTGGTGATGTATGACAATGTCATTACAAACTTTACTAATCATGTGACCTGTAAGCTTTGGGGATTTAAACTTAGTGTTCTACTGGTCATTAACTCCGACTTGTTTTGTAGGCCATTTCTACCAAACGCGAATGCCCTTTGCTCAGGAATCCATTGTGTTGCGTCAGACAAATGACTAGTGTTGCAACAGTACTGTTTTCTGCTAGTGACGTCGACAGTAGTTTATTTCATCCATTAGACTGGCACTCAGTAATATGACACTACTGTCCCAATAACAATAGTATCGCGTTATAGTCAAGAACATATAAAATTGTGTGTCTCTCCGCGAAACCCCTGTCTGCTGTATTTGATTGATTGGGGTGTAAGGTTGTAGCATTAATCAGACGGCCCGACAGTGAAGGACATCGTCATGCACACCAGAGTCAACAAAGACAAGACATGACATAAGGAGGGCAATCACAGGACAAAATACAAAATCATCACTAACACATCGGTCACATGTTGTGCCCTAGTTCTCAGAGCACCTGGGCAAAACGGGGCTGCATCCAACCATTCGCTTGTCTCTTGTAAATATTAGACAAATTCACCTACATAGTGTATCATGCTCATTTTGTTGGAGCAGTTTACCCATCTGCCCCGAACGTGTCCAGATTTGTTAAGTATTTCATGTCATGTACATCGAAGTCTTAATCAGGTTGATTTCAACATTTCGCTGAAAGGCGCTCTATTTAGTTCTGACACAACAATCGCCTATAGTCTGACAATCGAAAACATTTTAGTAGAACTACTGTTGAATGCATCACAAAATTCGGAGGATTGTGTCGAGACCAGGAAAAAGGCTTCCTCTATCGAGTATCTTTGTCTGGATTAAACATCATTTACATTAACCTTTACCCAGTCGAATACACTCACTATATGTCTGTATTAGATTCAATTGGTCGTGTTATTTACCCACCTGTTCTAGACGTGTCTGGAATTGTACATTATTGCCGCATCACGAACACTGGCCTCTTAATCAGCTTGCTTTCATCATTGTCCTTATAGTAGAATAAATTTATTTCTGGAGGACACGATAGTCATTTCCACTCAAACTGTACATAACAATGTCTAGTTTACCAGGATGAACACTCTATTGTCCTGTAAATACATCTTCTAAGGACGATTCTTATTTGATTCAGGTCACATGTTTTCAAATGATCTCCCTAATACAGAGAGACTCTAGTCATAGCTCTGATAGGGTTATCAAAACGATCTTACCTTTTAATTTGACTATAAAGACAAAATTATAGTCACACTAACAAATTTTTATTTGGTTTTTTGCTGATAAGTGGTAACCGCTTAAATGTATGGAACACCTCGTACACAATGTCCGCAATAACGTCGTTTGTGTCGTTTTAGAAGGTATACTAGCTAAAATATTTGCCATATCCTTATTTATGATATACACCATGGCAAAGGTTTCATTATACGTGTATATACAGGAAATATGCAAACGAAAGTTTATCCAAACATCAAAAGTGTTGTCCTATCCAGGAAACTGGACAAATAGCCTGACATAGCCGCTTGTATGCCTGGTAGAACACGTCTGTAATCCGAGTCAAGCAAAACTGGTTGCAAATTGATTGCCAGACTAAATTAAAAGTTTATTGCACTATTGTGTTTTCGTTTTAAACTTTTAAAAGTGACGGACGCAACCAGCGTTCTGTTTTCTAACAGCAATACGTTTATCACTCTCGTGGATACAGCATGGGAACTCTATAAAAAATAAAATCAATGGATTTAAAATCTATATTCTTCAGACTTTGTGATAACTTACAGGCCATATGTCTTATGGAGCTTTCAAAATTAACCACATTAACCACATCGCGGTTGATGTATGATCAATGATAGGGTTATTGTCATGGACCTACCATTATATCCGCGTTGTTTGTTGCAGTTTTAATAAGAATTTGATGGCTAAGCTGTGCCGAATCATTAAGAAAGTGGCGTATCTCAAACGAACCTCTTGTGCTTAATAGGTAAGTGTAAGCTTTATAAAGAAATAAATCCTTATACCAAGTAACCCAGATTCGCCCTGCAGCTGTGGAAATGTCTTGTCTTCGCTGGTAATCTACCAGGTTAGCCAAAAGCTATGAGCATTGTCTTTAATCACTCGATACCCAGGGGTTTCTTCCTTGTGTCGATACAAAACTAAGATTTGGTGTTTGCGGTTGTGCTTTAACATTTCAACAGTCTGAAACAAACGAAAATAGACACGTAGGGTTTATTTTTTCCGGCAAATTCTTATGACAAAGGCAAGAGATAGCAAAATAGCTCATAATCTCGAGGTTTTCTTAACACCTGATAATCAATCTAAACCTCATCACTCTCCCTCATATCATTTTCATTGTAGTGGACGACATTCAAGAACTTTTAGCGTTCAATAAACTGTATACCCCACTTGCGCCGAACAAAGTATAGAATTATGCCGAATGAATACATTTATTTGGGTGGAGTTGATAATTAGAACATTCTTCACCAAGAAAGGCTGATTCTATCTATACTCCATCTCCAATATGACCAATTTAAATGGCATAATAGTAACATAAACAGCGATCGTTTTTGATTTCGGAAACTTTTACAAATTTGTAACGAGTGATATACAGGTTAGAAGCTATTGAAAAGACTTGGAAGCTTTGTTTGAGAGGCAGAAGATGAATTGTTCAGTTAGATAGCATCAACATGTGTTAGAAACCTAGTTATGAGAAACTGTTAGACGAACGTTTATTAAAAAGCAAATACAACAAAAGGAATGGATAAAATGCTTGTTTAGTGGGTTTTCAAATAAACTAAATAAAAAGCTAATATTTGTCGATTTTAATCAGAATCGTGAATTAGTTTTTTTTCTACTAGCAAAACATTCTTCTTAATAACTTTAAATGCAAAAGATCCAATATGTCAAGGCTAATGCCAATGACCCCAGCAAGACAATATAGGTTCGTGTAATCTCTATATTTATATATATGACATATAAGTCCTAAACGTATGTACATGTAGGAATGAACCAGGAGTGAAGTTGTCAAACGATACGCCATGTTCTCACATGTCATGTTGACTTAATTAAGCGGCATTTTGTTTCATTTCAATTAAAATGACTTTAGACAGATATTGACTATCAGATTTCTCCTTTGTGTCTAAACTAATTATATTGATCTAAAATCAAACAACTAATGACTTCACTGACAATCAAAACGTTGTATTACCTGCTTTAACTCTTGTAAAACAAATACTTTGATCAATTTTGTCAAAACCAGCTTAAAATATTATAAAATCTTGCTATGAAAGAGACACCGGGTGATTGATATGGGTGATATATATTTACGCTAGGATGGGGATTAAGGTATATCACGTAAGATATCTGTGTTGTGGATCATTGTATAATTGCTAGTGTAATAAAAAGGGCGAAGAGTTGAAATTCTTCTCATTCGCAACACTGAGTGTAATGTTACAATGCGATTCTTGGGTATGCATTTTTCTTCTCTTCAGTGCTTCATAATATATATATCAAAAACTCTGCAAAAAATCATTGATGAAGGTCGTAGTTGTAGCAAAACAACAAAAGAATCTTCAGACTATAATAGGCCAACAATAATTTTCATGATAATAGTTGTCAACGTTTCAAATTATATTGGACGGTCGTCTCTTCAATCCCATAACTATAATTAGGACAAGGCTGCTTTGCATGTAACTAGAAATGGACTGGTTGTTTTAATATATTGGTCAATCGATCTTTACTTGACAGAAGCCCTTTAAATAATAGGACAAAAAGACCTAAGACATGACAGTGATTGTTCATTTTGATCAGACCATTGGCTGGTACTACCTGCAACACAGAACATAGACAGAACCAGTTTATCCGGCGATTCACTTATAGTTATTGATTCGTAAAGTGGGTTTCCTGGGAGAGCGTTCGTGGCTATATTGTTCCTTAAATAGACAACACGAAACTGAGGTATTAGTTCTTCTTGATCTGAATTTGCCGTGCACCTTTTGCATCACGTGTTTTCGTCTGTGTTTGTCTTATGTCATTATTTGATGTAATCTTACCTGAGACTGTTTTTGTCACATGTGATACAAGTACGAAATAAAAACCCCTCTTTTATACAATCCAGAGTTCTAATCAAACAAATAAACTCACTAGCATCACTTGAATGAAACGAAAAAAAAATATATAATTTACATGTATATTTATAATAGCCATATTTCAAAACATTAATCGACACATATAAAAAGAATTAAACATACGTCAAAAGAAAGTTATGTATATAACATGAACCTTAATTTAACATGTGGAAACCTTTTCAATTGTGAAAAATAAAAGGTTAAGGGGGATTCCTTTGTAGATCTTTGAAATAAAAGTCCCCAAGACTTTAATTTAAAAATTGCCAGTCTAAACATAGGTCATTGTCTGCGCTTTGGTTTGTTGTTGTTGTAATCTCGCTGCAGGAGACCATTTCCTGATCATCTCTCTCGACTTGGGAGTGTGCCCTGTTGAGGCTAAACTATATTCCTATCGTATTCGCATTCGTTCTGAAAGTGTACACAAGGAAATAGAAGCACAAACGAAGGTTGGATACGGCTCTTTGCTGTGCGGAAAAATCATTTCTTAGTTTTATGATAAGTGGAACTCGTTTTAAAATATGTAAATAACAGATTATTTGACATATGTGACACTGTTTTTCACATAAGCGAAAACCTTTTCAACATAAGTAAAAATATTTATCAGAAAAAATTGTCTTTAAGTAAAATAAAAGCAAAACTAATTTTACATATGTAAAACCAGGGTAGAAGTAATAAAACGGCTTGCTGTGGATGTACCCCAAGATTTTTCTAAAAAACAGTTCTCAAAAAAGCAAAAATATATATATATTGATTGATGGTTTTAATTATTACAAAACTGGCATGTATGATTCGTGAGCTGAATATCAAAGTCATTAAACATCGGGTAGTAATTCTTATTTATTCGACTTCCTTTAATTAAGACCATTTTATAGGTTTGCTATCTCTCAAGTACTCTAGAAAGACCCTCTATGCGTATAATTGGTGGCTTAATAATGTTCCTACTAAGCTTTGAGCATGATATATGTTACAGTGAGAAAGAAAATTCGCATAGGGAATTTTTAGTCACAGGATTGGCAACACTTATACAATCCTTTATTGCTAGGGAAAATGACGAATAAATTTTTATCAAAGACAAAAAAAGATTTATCCCATTGGTCAGCCTGTTAAGCTACCTTATCGATTTTTACCAACAATATCACTGTTTACCGGCTAAATGAATTCGATAAGAATATTGATTTGTCTCTTCCGCACATCAGATGTTCGTTCTTTAAATATACACGTCCAGTAAGGTTACACAAAGGCTTCTATCATACCACTTTATCTGTGTATTAGGAACCTGCAGAATTCTTCTCGTCCCAGACACATACAAACGCAGCTGTTTGATACTTCTGTGGTTTCCCCTTCTATCCGATATTAATACTGGACGTTACCAGTAAATATATTTTCATTAAAAGGTTACTTAATTGTGAATTATTACCACACAGTAGACATTCAAAATCACTTTCCAAGGAACGAATCAATTTCATAACGACTACAACTTTTGTGGTGTTCAATACTGTCTTTATAACGAAGAACAATCTGCAGGGTTATTGCGTTATAATAGAAAGAGCTGTACAGACAGGACGAATTGAGAAACTCACACGCGTACAAATCCATAAAAAAATCGAGCAGATCAGCTGAAAATACAAAAGCAATAACATTTTAAATCTATATTTTTGCCGAGAGCTTTTTACCAGAAATTACCAAGGAAATGTTCTGGTCTAATAGAGATAGCCATCACGGGTTTTATTGTTAGCCATTGAGTTCATAAAACCAATGTTATTCCAAATGGGGTGTTTATAGTCAGTAGAGAATAACATGTGGCTGTTTCAGCCCGTTTACCAGAATCAGGACAAATGTACTTTGACATTAAACGAATAAATATGCAGAAGCTTAGTGTAAACAAATAATTGTGTACAGGGACAAGGGAAATACATACATCCTGAATAGGCACACTTCATCACCTCGCGAATCGACCTTCCGACATGTATCTATATTAAGATAAATCACTTAATTTGCTTGGGGAGTTGTTCGGGTTCTAACAACAAAATAAGGAGTGTTAATGGACTGGATGTTGTTTGAAGACGAAAAACTGGTCAACTCCATCCTTATCCAAGGGGTTCTCACGGTTGTTGCTGGAATTTTTTTTTAAATAACAGCAGCCTTGTTGCTAGCGTGTACTGTGTTTGCATATTGAAAATCTAAACAGTGGAGTAAGATATTGACGTCCAACAATTTGGCGCAATGTTTTTTGGGACCAGTTGTGTGAAAAACCATTACCAATTACCAGATTAAATTTGCTAATTCCGCATTAAAGATAGACTTCAACATGGCATGACGTAATCTTATATCTCATAAAATGCTTAAACGCTTCGAGCAACAACCGGCCCTGTGTGCACGAACCCATTGAGGTCACCACTGACTTGCATCCGATTAACCAGTTCTACTTTATACAGAGTTTGCTGCAAGGTTAAAAAAGATACATGTAAATATGTTAAACATATGCATGGACACGACTGGAATTTGATTAAATTAGGACTGACTATTGAGTAACTTTGTCGACCTCTCGGTAATTAAGTCGTAGAAGAGGTGACCCCGGTAATCGCCTTGGAGGTGTTCAGAGGTTTCACCCTGTACTTGCACCCTATGATACAAAGCAGAGTAGGTCAAAGCGTCGTCATGTAAGTAAATTACACTTGAGTACGGCTAACACATGTCGCTAACATTTGATAGCCTTTGTAAGAATATAAGCCACAGACCCATTCAGGAAACCAATGACAGATTTATTGGGAATGTAACTTAATGATGTGTCGTAGAAAAGCAGTCGTACCAATAAAGACACGAAATTTCGATTTTTTTTAAATCGTCATAAGAATGTTAAATATTTCTAAACCAAAGGAAGCTTTATTTAATTTTATATTCTGAAGTGAAGATAACGAGTTCGATGTGATACGGTATGAGCATATAACTTTTTGTATTAAAGAATATCTCTGGGTTCTATAAACGATGATGTTCACGTGTGGTGCACCCATATACTATCAGGGCAATTAATTACTTTACTCTCATTAAAGTAGATTAAGCCGTCGAGTTAAGGAACGTATAATTGACTATATTTATGTTGTCAGCTATGGGGGAACATTTAACAGGGCATTATAATATAACACTTCACAACATTGTGCTCCTGTTGGCGCTGTGGAGATAAACCGTCGGCAAAAAAGTAAGGTATCCTTACGCACGGCGTTAAACACCGACCAAGCACTCATACAATTAAGGAGATGACAACAAAAACATGCTTTATATGACTAAATGTCAACAATAATGTTCCATAAAGAAACAACAGTTTTTACAGTGCCACATGTAACATGCATCCGTAGAAAAGTATTTTTTGTAGAAAGATTCTCGTTTGCCACATGGCAGCCAGTAACGGTTTAATAAGGTTTCTCTTTCACTACACAGACCAGACAAATCTTTTAAAATAACTCTTGGACGCCTGTGTTCTCTGAATACATACAATATGTCTGATAAAATATATTTTAAGAAGATATAAATTGAGACAGTTCCCTCCACTATGTGACGCTTTGATGGGGAGGTGGAGCGGGTGAACCAACTTTCTCGGATCTCGTCACTTATTATTGCATTCGATGTTCCTATGTAAATAGCCTTGTT